>JAQZBX010030804.1:0-26643 GCA_029593785.1 Cabassous unicinctus | reverse complement strand
AAAAAAAAAAAAAAAAATACCTCTCCTAATCACCTGAGGTCAAAAGGTGTGGTGAGAGCCACTCTGCCTGGGACACCAGAAGGAGGCATTGAGGTGGGAGCATGAGGCTAAAGCTAGGAGCCCTCAGAGACCTTTCACTCAGTGATGTCCCCCGTGACCCCTGCTGTGTCTTTACAAAGTCTACAAAGAGGAAATCGCTCCTGTGCATGGATTTCCAAGGGAAGCTAGTGAGTGGAACTGAATCGTGTTTCAGGGCTGAAGGGGCAGCAGTCAGGCCCCGGACTACAGACCTGGAGAGAAAGAAGAGAAGGCCACCCATCAAAACCTGTAGACACGCAGAGAGGGCTTCTGGGTGTCACCGTCTGTGGAACTGGAGCTCAGGCCAGATTTAGCCAGACCTCCAAAGGCCTGGGTAGCCCCAGCTCCCATCTGGTTACACTTAGAAAGGCAGCATTGCCACAGGGTTTGTTCTGGAAAAATCTCTCTAGGCTGAAGGCATCTGGGGACTGTGACAGTAAGTGCCAGATAAGGATAAAAAGCTGAGGGTTGAATTTGATATATTTTGGTTTGTTTACTTTGGAAAGCTTTTTTTAAAATTTCGTGCTCAACTCAAAAAGTCCCCCTCCCGCCCCCAGGGTACAAGAAATAAAGCATATCAAAAATACGATGAAGAAATTGGAAACAGCAATAGCATCAGGAAAAGGAAATAAATATTAGAATAAATAAGGCACCTTTTAAAAGATAGGTCTGGCACCATGCCCCAAAGGTCAGTGAGCCCTGTGGGAGAGACAGTGGATTGGGCAAGGGAAGCTCCAGGTTCCGAACCCAGAGACGGATGGCGGAACAATTAGTCAACAAATACCACACAGCTGGGGATTACCGTTTGTTGAACACTTACTAGATGCTGGGCAGACCCTCTACCAAGTTCTTTACATGTATTTCTGGAGGTAGGTGTTGTTGATCCAGCCTGAGCTGGGATGCAAACCAAGTTGGTGTGGGTCTATAGCTCTCTTCCCTGCTGTGTTCATGTGTCTTCTAAGTGCAAGGACTTCTGTGCAGCCCTGTGGAGGGTGCAAGGTGATACCATGAAGAGTGCTTGTGAGGTGCATTGAGAAAGACCAAATATCTGTGGCCCAGTTCACATTCTGAAGGTCCAAACTCTGGAGGCTAGAGAGTACAGTCGAGGCTGGCTACCCAGGAAGGACCATCTGTTTGGCCCTAAGGATGGATAAGATCCAGATGATGGATAAGGCAAAGCAATCCAAATTCAGAGGCAGCGCTCTGCAATGGGAATCATTGCCCCCTGACACAGGAACTGGCAAAGCTTCCAGCTTGGCCAGCTTTGTGCAGCTGCCTGCTGGAACATTTTCAGGTCTCCGATGGCCTCCTGAAGGGGCAGGGCAGCAACCTTTACATTTTATCAGTCACCCTAAACCCAAGAGTCATTTTCAAGTTGAAGTTCGCATTTAAATTTTCTATAATTGCAAACTGAAGTTTATGGTCCAGCAATATGTAACCCTGTAAATCACCATTAAAATGCCTCCAGTCGTGAAACAATGACAAGAATAATAATCAATGGACATATATCAAAAGTGAGAGGTTTATGCCAGGCCGAGACAATAGCACAACAAAGCAAATGTTTGCATTCTTTAAGAATAGCATTCTCATTTATAAAGTATGAGCAATAAAATCAATACTGCTGAAATTGAGCAACAGCAGGGTGGGGCATGTTTTCTTGGCCTTGGGACAGGTGACTAGATAAGAATGTTCTATATCCATTTTACTAAATAGAAATATGCCTCCATGATTTCAACATCCTCTTCACGGTGGTTGTGGGTTTTTTTTCCAAATAGGTTCTTAACCAGGAGTCCGTGAGCTTGAATTGAAATTCAAAAAAAAAAAACATTATTCTTGTGGGGACATGTTGGTGTGGGTGTGATATCTTTATTAAATAACACACAGTATAGTGTGGACTTAGTAAAGGGTTCGTGGTTTTCACCTGATTGGCAAAAGGGTCCGTGGAACAAAACAGGTTAAGAACCCCTGTTCTAAGTGAAGATCAGATGTACAATTTCAAGTAAGTGAGAATAACGTCCCCTTCTTAACTAGCCCAGTATCTTGATTATTGAATGTGCAGTAAATATTAGTGGGTTAATTGATAACTGTCTTTCCTTTAAGGACACCTGACCTTAAATCAGTAATCCAAAACCCTCCGATCAGGTACCTGTTTTGGAGTGGAGTAAGAAGGAAAGTTGGGGAAGCATACCCTAGATGGAACAGGCAGTGCAGTGCCTCCGAGAAACCTGAGAAAGATGATTCTTGATGATGTTCCTGCAATGATGATGGTGACAAAGAACACCAGCGATGGTGAAGCCTGACGCCTGGGCAGAGCTGGGGATGTCTGCCATTGGTTCTGCCTCACCATCTGCTTTAACGTCAGCACTGGGGACATGCCCTCAACTTGCATAACAACATGTTGTCAACTCACTATATATAGGGCAGAGGGTACCTGTTCTGAAGGCGCTGACCTGGAGTAGAAGCACACTTACAAACCTGGAACTATTACTCAGAGCATGAATTCTACTCTAAATCACCATCAAGAGCCCTGTGGCACTGTCATTATGACATCACGACGCTGCTCGACACCCCCACCCCAGCCCCCTCGCGGCAATGTCACCGTTTCGGTTTGCACCTCTGCCTCTCCGCTCCGGAGTGACCAGACCTCTGCAGACGGGAGTGCCAGCATTCTCCTGGGCCGCACCTGGGGGCGGCCCGTGCGTTTCCTGTGCCAGTCCCTGCAGGGTCCTCCTCCCCACATGTCGTGCCAAGGGCATATCTGAGCTCAGCGGGTGTGACTGATTGCAGCTTATCTGTAGAAACAAGCCTGGCAATGATCTACCTCAGAGCCCTTTGGACAGTTGGAGAAGATCCAGCTCTTTGCTTCTCCTTCAGAACCTCTGGGGAGCAGTATCCAGTGACCTCGTCTCTGACATGCCCGGTGTCTCCATCGGCACACCTGGAGTGGCTCCGAGCATCGTCAGAATCGCCATCAGGGAGAGATTTGGCGGGGGCCCCGCCCTCACCACCCCCTCGTTGGGCACTTGAGAAATATTCTCAATGATGGAACTATACCTTGGCAAGCCTGCGACAGGGCCAGCTGCCAAATGCTCTCCCAGCAGAAGGGGCAGTTTTGCAGGAAAGAGGAAAAATGACTGCAAATATGAGCTGACGTCAGCTTTCCCTTTGGAGACTCAAAGTTGGTAGCAGGATGAGGTCATTGAAAATGCTCTCTCTCTCTTCCTTCTGAATTCCTTGCATTCATTTGGACAGGAGAAGCCCTAAATCAGAGGGCCGTTTATGTTTCAGTTTCCCAGCGCAGAAAGCCACCAGCCAGGGCCCTGGAGGTCTCAGATGATGGAGGTGCCTCTGCTTCCCCCTCGAAGCACCGCTGACTGTTGTAGACCTCACATGGCTGTGTGCAGCTTAAGAGTAGAAGCCTGCAAACCGTCAGTGTTGCCAGGAGCCAGATACTTTCCCAATACCCATGGGGCCTACAAGAAGACACATAAAAGTCTGATAATATTATTCAGCATGAATCCCGTAGTTTTCATCTTTAAAAAGGGCTCTTCTACTGCTTTGGTGGCTGAGACCTCATAACCATATGGGGACCTGGCAACCAGGTCCCTGTCATCAACCTCATTTTACCCATGAGGAGGCTGAGGCAGGGACCATACCCACACTAGGGATCAGCAGCAAAGCTATCAGCAGGGCCCAGCATGTAAACGCTACACGTTAAGTCATCCCAGGGGAGGGTGAAGGGAAGCAAAGATTTCAGACCTCAAAATTTCAAAGAGGCAGGGGCAAGGAGAAGCAGAAGATTCTGCTACTGGTTGCTTAAATAGGCAAGTGGGGACATAGGTGAATGTCCACAGAGTCGCCTGGAAAGATGTAGCTTTAGAGTTGGATAGACCCAAGTTCAAATCCCTACTGCTCCTCATCCTGGCTGTGTGACTTCAGGTACATCACTCAACCTCCCTGAGCCTCACTTTCCCCATCTATAAAACAGAGATAATAATAAGTACTCAGGGTTGCCTTAAGAGTTGAATAACTGTAACTGATGCTTATTTAGAGCTTAGTAAATTGAGGCCCTTAGCTAAGAAGTTTCCGTGGATTTCTTTATTTAATCCTCTCAGGAGCCCTCTGATACAGGTCTTGATTGTTCACCTGATTCTACAGATGGGAAAATTTAGGCATAGAGGTTAAGTAATTGATCCAAGGCAAAGAACGTGACTCCAGCACCCACACCCTCCCTACCAATCCGTACAGCCTTTCCAATGAGCTTCTGGAAAAGAGGAATGAGATCATCCATGTTAAATGTTGGTAAGGTAGTGGGCAGGAGGTAGATTCTCAATAAATGCTAACTATTAATTATTGTTATTCATTCTATTGCTCCCTCCTTCTGTCCCTGCCACTCACACACACACACACACTCACACTCACACTTAGGCTCACACTGACACACAAACACAAGCACTCACACACACCAGCAGTTGCCCTGTTCTTTGTGACATCTCACTCCTTTTTCTTTCCCCCTTTAGCCTGCCTGCCCTGCTCCTTCTACCCTAAGTTCCCCTGAGAGAATACTGCAAAGAAAGGAGCACAGTGGCTTCCTTGCCAATGCAGGCTGATGCTGGCAATAACCGTTCTGACCAAAACTCAGCTTTGGAACCAAAGCACAACAGCTGAGGCAACTCCTCATCAAAGAAAAATGCATAGACAAGTGATAAGAGAGAAAGTTTTGCTTCCGTAAGCCAGGTCAGCATTCCCTTTGTGGGCTACACTAACTCACACAGCATTGATATTGGGTGGGGCTGAGCAATGCCTGGGCTTGGAATACCGTGGAACTCTTCAGTGACCCGCATCAAGGCATGGGCCAGCACTCCTCAGACCTCACAGGCACACGGGTCACCCGGGGAGATAGGGAAGCTGCAGTAGGTCCCAGGTGGCCCCAGAGATGCCGATGTTGCTGGTCTAGAGACCATGCTCTGAGGAGCAAAGATACAGAAGCTTTGGGGGTTGGCCCTGACCCAAAGGATATGAGTCTGGGGAGCATTTTGAGATGTTAGGCATTATTTATAAACTCTTATGACTCGAGTGCTTTCCATGCTAATATGATGGATTACTTGTCACAATTCTAATGAAAACCAATCATAAGTCATTTTTAGCAAGAAGGGACCTTGCAGATTCTTTAATCCCTTACCTTCACTTAACAGATGGGGAACCGAGACCCAGGGACACCAAGGGTCTTGCTAAGGTCACACAGCAGATAGCGGCTAATCCCATGCTGAGGCAGGAACACCTTGGCCCTGCTGTGCATTATCCATTCTTAAGTACCACGGGCTGAAGGACATGCTTGGGCATGAAGTCATGTGAGCAATGGGACGTTCAATGGTTTTCCAGCTGACCTTCCTTCTTCTTATTTGCCATCAATATCATGCCCCTGAGACTACAAATTTTGGCCAGGAGATGTCCCACCTTTCAACATCATTTATGCTCCTTCTTTAAACAGGAGCTTTCCAGACCCATCTAAACACTAATTTCACAGCTCTGTCGCAGTAAAAGTGGGAGTCGGGCATTTCTATGGCTCCCATATCCATTCTGTACATAGAACACTCGCATGCTGGTCACAAGACACCTAAGAAAGCCCTCAAAGAGCTTTTAGTCAGGCTGAGGAGACAGAGAAGTTGACAAAAGCTATAAGGGAAGTGAGTTTAAAGAGCTTGGAAACACAAAGGTAGGCATGGCACAGCGGTCAGAGGCAGCCAGGAAAGGAGATGGCATGGGAGCCTGAAGGATAATCAGGAGCCCTCGGGCGTAGACAGAGAAGGCTGTCCCTGCAGCTGCAGCGGGGACGACAAGAGCACAGACCAGAGGCGTGATGTTACCTGGAGGAGGCACACGGTGCCGGTCCCTGCGGCCAGGCAGGGGGCGGGAGGAGAGGGCTCTCGGGGCGAGGAGGAAAGGCAGGCCTGGGCCGGCTGTAAAGATCTTGATGCCCTGCAAGACCCTGGGCTTTATTCTGACGGCCACTCACACAGTATCAAAATCCCCAGGGGTCCCTCCCTCAGCAAAGCCTTGCGCTTCTGTCAGAAGATCCTAGCCTAAAACCACCCGAAAATGGCTTATTTCTCCTTGGCACTTTTTACACACTCGCTCCAAGAAAAATAGATCTCCTCTTTGCAACTGCAATACTTACCTTCCATTATACACTTCAAAGAATGTCTCTCTAAGACCTGGAACAAAAGAACACTTAGAATTAGAACACACAAACACCAAGCTGGAATAGCTACTTGCACTGAGCCGTTATTACCAAAGGGATGTAGCTTTTAAAATAAGCAGATGTGTGGCAATGCAAACTAAATACTAAGCGGTTAAAAACTGAACAGCAACTTTGCGTCCACAATTCAAGCTCTTTTGGAATGGAAGCCTGTACAAGTAAATTATAGGCATGATGTGATTCTTACTTCGGGCATGAGACACATCTAATTTAAGTCCTGGCTGGGCTGCACCATGTGTCGATGGGCCACCAAGGAGGCTGGTGCCAGGGATTGGGGAACAAACTCCATTTGGATTCTCCTAGTTCTAATAAGTTTTCCAAAGGCCCAAATAAAGTCAGTTTGCCCTGTGTCACTTTTTACTTCCAGGGCCAGATCTGAGCATCTGTTTTGTTCTCAAGAAACCAATAACGCCGGCCTGAGTGGTGCGGTGGGCTGATGCAGCAACCTCACGGCAGGAAGCGGGTGTGGTGCAATGGATAGAGCACCCGTTTACCATATGAGAGGCCCTGGTTTCGCTTCCCGGCGCCCCCTTGTGAGGGCAGGCCAGCTCGCGTGGCACTGTGGGCTGATGCGGCAAGACCTCACAGCAAGGGGGAGATAAGAAGACACAGAGAAGACACGCAGTGAATGGACACAGCAGCACAAGCAGTAAGGGGGGGATAAATAAATAAAATAAATCTTTAAAAAAAAAAAAAAGAAACCAATAGAACAAACATTAATTTAGTATCTAATTTTTGCAAGTTTCCAAAGCATTAGAATAATAAAAAGATATTCTAAAGCAAATTCCTTGGCCTCAAGGAGCTTACAGCCTAGCAGGAAAGATAAACAAAACTCAGTTATAATAGCAGGCAGATGAGATAAGTGTTATTATGGGGACATAAGCAAAGGGCTATAAGAACAGAAAGGGATAGATTGCAGGGCGGAAGGTAGAGGCTTGAGGAGACTAAAGACTCCACAGTTGCTGTGAGACATGCAGAGCCAGCAAGGAATGAGGGAAAAGAATCGGTAGGCAGCATTGAAAGTGTCTCCCAAGTTGGACAACAAATAGTTAAGCCTCCAGACTCAGATCAGCCAGTGACACTACCCCATCAGGGCATCAGCACAGTGTTCCAACCTCCATCTGAGCGTGGTCCTCAGAAGTTTAAAAATGTCTGAAAGGAAACTGCCAGGTGTAATAGACACAACTTCTTGAGCCTGATTCCATTATTGCGTCTCTGTACAGTCCATCTCTCTCTCTGTGGGGGAAATCCACTCATTCCTGTAAGCTTCTCTTTTTTAAAAAAAAGAATCAAGAGCAATCAAGTAGCCCACTGCTTCTAAACTCCCATGCGCACAGGTAGAAAGCATCAGCCTTCATTTCCAAGCAAAATGCCTTCAGGGAGAGATCGCCTCCTTAGCGGTCCGGCTCCCCTCAGGCCACATGGCAAGGATGTTCTGGGCTTAAAGAACTGGAAAGAGCCTTGGAAGGGCATCAAGTCTGACGTGGGCTTGGACTACATCATCATGAAATGGTAAAAATTGGAAATGCTAAGCACTGCAGCTAGAGAAAATGATTAACTGTTTAAGGCAGAACATCACAAAGTCTGTATCTTTAATGAAGGGGAAGCCTTTTCCTGCCAAAACTCCAGAGGCTCTGAAATCCTTCCTGCCACCCAGTGCAGCTCAAAGACAAACACTTAAGTGAACTAGTGCTGAAACCTCATCACCCTTCTAGGTCAATCGGGCAGATCTACTTAAAAGCATAGCTGATGACTTCTCTGTTCTTTGGGCAACTGCACCGGAGACCCTGAAAATCTCCAGTCTTCTTAAGAGCCCGAGGCAATATAGCAGTGATCCCAGCAGAGCTGGCATAAGACAGGAGCAGTAGGAGAAACCAAAAGTGCCCAGCTAATTAGAAAAAGGGCAGATGAAGAGGATACAAGCTGTAGCAACTCCATCATGAGGAAGAACTGAAAGTACTTATAACTACATAGTATACTTGTAGTTTGTTATATATTCAGAATTGTGCTTAGGTTAACTTTCAGTAAATGATAGTTGTGTTATAGTGTGAGATCAGTCATCTAACCCTTTGATTGTCTTTATCAAGTCTGGAATGAAATAACCCCTGCAAGTATTATTAAAGGTAGGCAGACACACATGGACTGGTGGATCCCAATGGACAATTGTAGTTAAGATTCTGGGGTCAGAGAAGCAGCATCTGATGTAAACACAGATGAATGAAGATGAGCCCATCTGAATGTACAAAACTCTACATGAACAGTGTCATGGGCACCTACAAAATAAGGAAACCTCCCAGGAGAGCTGTATTACGGTGAATGAGAGAAACCAATGGAAACATCCCCAAGTTTCCCAAAGAATCTTGGAAATGAGGATGACTCTCATTTCTTTGTTGGTTCAATGAAAGAAAAAAAATGGGCCTACTGGATAAAGATTGGGCTGTGTACCAGTTTTGCACCCTTTAAAGGGGTGCCAAGGAATAGGAAGATCTTACATGTTCCATTCCAGCCCCCTGGGAACTACCAAAAGGTTCATTAATACCACATCTCATCTTCCTTTAAGGAAATCCACCATTGCACGCATGTCTGTTGGCCTACAACATTAATAAGTCCCTGGGAATGGAAGGCCAGGAGACCCGATGGTTTTGTGGAGTCAGTGGAGTGAAAGGAAATCCAAGATCTTGGCAGAAAGTAGCACTAGACAGGGCCAGTTTGAGAAACCCATTGAGCCAGTCTTGTCACAATGGCAAAGGAGGAAAGGAAGGGTCGAGGTGATGAAGAGAAGTTGAGAGAACCTGAAGGATGACCCAGATCTTCTCAGCCAAACTGGAAGTGAGATCATTCAGTGAAAGAGGGCACACAGTGGAGGGCTTAGAGGCTTAAATGGGGAGAGGGAGGGATGTCGAGTATTCTTTAGGTGGGGAATGCTTCAGGAATTAGGGAGAAAAATAAAAGACTGCAGACCTGCAGTGAGGGCCCAATGAGCAGCTAAGCTAGAGGGGTGATTGGAGTTACTGGTGCTCACAAAGTTGAGGAATTTGTTTATGCACATAAAGGGAAACAGGAAAGCTCCGAGCTTGCCTTTCATTCTTCCTTGGTGCCTTGTTGCCCTCCTACCCCCAGGACTTCTCTCAATCAGAGCACTGTTAAAATCTCTGCAGTATCCCAGAAGCTTGCCTCAGTAGCCTACATTCTGCCTACAAAGCACCTTCTCTGCCTGGAAGCAGCTCCTCTGAAGTCTGTGGTTTACTACATTTTCCCAAAGTTTTCCCTTCATTTGCTTTTGTTTTTGATGTTCCTATGGCTTTAAAACCTTCCCAACCTTCAGCTTTCATGGGAGCTATCTTGGTTTCCACCTTCCATCCCCACCCTGAGGGGACCTGATTCTCCATGGGAATTATGTTCTATCTTGTGTTATCATTAGCTGTGTATTCATCTCATTTCTCCTACTAAATTATGATAAATTCCTTGAAAATAGGGACAGTCTTCTTCATCTCTGAACTCCCCTCCCCACACATCATCTAGCATAGAGCGTCTTTCTTCCAAAGTAACCATGTTTCAGATCCTGAGGCCCTCTCAGTTGCCTTTCCCTTTTTGAGGGTAGATTCATGCTTAGCTTTATCCACTTCTCTTCCTGGTCCCTCATGTCAGTCCTATCTTCGCAATGTATCTGAAATCTGACCATTCATCATCTCCATTGGTATCACCCTGGTCTAAGTTACCAAGTCCTAACTGGTCTTCCAGTTTCCACCCAAGCTCTTTGAGGCTATTCTCAACAGAGCTGCCAATGTGATCCTGTTAAAGCATAAATTACATCATTCCATTCCTCTGCTAGAAACCCTCCAAAGATCCCCATTTCTCTTAGTGTAAAAGTAGAAGTCCTTGGTCTCCAAGGTCTGTCCGTCTCCCTACTTCTCTGCCCTCATCTCCTACTGCCCTCTCTCTCTCTCTCTCTCTCTCTCTCTCTCTCTCTCTCACACACACACACACACACACACACACTCACACAGCCAAGTACCTTCTGCCTCAGGGCCTTTACACTGACTGTTCCCTCCACCAAGAATGCTATTCCCACAAATATCTGCATGGCTCATTACCTCACCTGCTTCAAGTCTAGTTCAAATGCCATCTTCTCAATGGTTCCTATCCCATTTAAACTGCATCTAGTCCCACTTCCCCCACTGCATATTCAGTCCCTCTTACCTCTTCTATCTTTTCCCAAAACAGGATTACCTTTTAGCAAAAATATGCATTGACTTATTTGTTATAAGAAAAGAAATTATTACCTATAGTTTCCACTATTAAAATATAAACTCCACACAGGCAATGATTTTTGTCTGTTTCATTCACTAATATATTCTCGGTTCTTCAAAGAGTGCTAGGTACATAGTATGTGAAAATCAACTTTTCTTATAGGAATGAATGCACTAATCTTATGAAACAAGGAGCTGAGGAAAAGAGTCACTGAACAGACACAGCAGACCCACCCCTTTAGCCCTAGACCTTGACCTACCAGACCTCCTGAATAAGGCATGGAATTGCCAAGAACTAAGTAGGAACTCCACAGAGTAAAGCCAGAGTTATTCATCAGAATTCTACAAAAGTGACTTTGATTTAGAGAGCTGACAGGATATCTTCCTAGAAGTCCAAAGAAAAGCACTGTCTACTAAAAATATTACTTATACTTAAAACCAATGAGATCTCAGGTATCAAGTAACGTTCCAAGGTGTTGCCTATGTAACTGCTGGCTCTTTGGAATGACCTGGCCTGTGGCCTCTAACTCAATTTAGAGTTAGAATACTAAGGGAAAAAAATAGGTTAGTGGATTAAAACAACCTTACACTTCTTCTGCCTATATTACCTTGAATCTACTCAGAAAATCATGAGGTGAACTCTTAATTCTTTGACTCTTGTGAAACAATCCAAACAAAACTATTTACCTCAGCATATTCTTCCACAACTTTAACTACCAACTTTATTTAGCTGTCTCCCAAATATCAAACTTCAGTCTCAATTTGTCTCCTAGGTCCAAGCAGAGCTGCTATAGCTTGATCAGTGTATCTGAGAGCAGGTTGGCAGGTAATAATAACTTGGTACACTAGATAGTTTTCAAGAGGTTCAATGAATCATAACAGAGGAATATAGAGGGATAATTAAGTCAAGAAGTGTGAGGACTGGAACACTTAGCTACTTCCATGCTTGCTATCCTCTTTATTAATATTTCCTATGCATTGATCCTCCATGAGCTTGTCACATCCACAGCTGTGTGAGTCGGTAGCAAGTCACCCTGTAGCAGTCTTTCCAAAGTGCCCGGTCAAAACTGGTGTTGCTCCTATTAAATTAACAAAGCTTTTTCTCGAATTCCTGCACCCAGGTCACAGTTGCGCATTGTGGGTGCTCTCGGTGCTCGTGAGCCTGTCCGTCTCATTGTCCCACCTCCCCAGTCTGTTGGTGGCAGGAATGAGATACCTGGTTTAAACACCTAGACCACTCCCACATCCTGCAAAGAAAGGGGAAAATCTGTCTTACATCCAAACAGATCACTTTCCCAAATTTAGTAGAAAAGAGAAGCTTGGGAAAGGATGGGTCACCAGGGATGGGAAGGGGCTAAAAGAAAAACTGCCAGCAGTGTTGGCAGAAGCCCTAATCTCTCAGGTAGAGCAGAGAGGAGGAGTATAGCGGCCACAAGCTGTGGTCCAGGAATGCATTTGGCAATGAGGGGGCCAACGGTGACAAGGAACTTGGGATGGCCATTCCTCAGGAGTCTAGGAAGGTGGCAGAGGGTCTCAGGGAGCCTGTCAGCTAGTGGCTGGCTCTTGGCCTCTGAGCTGTAATTCTGGAGCAGATGGTGGGTAACGGTGGAAAGGAAAAATAGAGATTGAGGCGAGTCCCATTCTATGCATGAAGGCTAAAGTCCCTTAAATGTTAGCAAAAGAAAGGATGCCAGGGAGCTGGGTCAACAGGTGGGGGTCAAATAGCCTCTCCTCTGAGGGGTCTGGGGTCGAGGCACAGCCTGTCACAGATGCAGCAGTGGCACTGTGACCCAGAAGGTCATGAACTGGTCACGAAGGCAGAAAGAAGCTGAACCAGCCTCTGCGATGGTCATAAGCATCGTCCACTGCAATGAACTGCCCTGAAAGCCAGCCAAGCCCACCTTGCTGGGGGCCCAGTACAGTGAGACAGCCTCAGGGTATCGGTTTCACTTTGGCCAGGAACTAAAAACAGCCAGGAATACTCCACAAAATGGACTATTCACTTAGAGATCATGGAGAGTTTATTGTAATTGTGCCCAAATACTCACACCCAAAGATGACCAGACTCTACTTCCAACACCCCCACTGCTTTCACAACATTGGACAAATCACTGGACCATTCTGTGCCTCTATTGCCTTATCAGTAAAGTAAGAAAACTCTTATCAGTAAAGTCTGTAAGAAGGAGGCAGGATAAAAAAAAATGACTGGAGACATGGGCTTCAAAGTCAGGTAGAAGTGAGTTCAAATTCCAGATCTACCACTGACTAGCTGTGCAATCAAGGGCGAGTTACTCAAGCACCAGGCTCCTCATCTACAGAATGGGTATAAAGGCAGAATCTAATTCAGAAAGGCTTTGTGGAGATTAGATGAGAGGATGCATATAGAGTGGTTACTGCACGGCACAAGGTAACAGTCAATTAGTGTCAGCAGCTGCTATTCCCATTACTATTAGAGAATGCTCCCACTACCTTGGATCATCTCTAGCAAAAGGAACAGAGGTGCATAGGGCTCTTGGAGAAAGATACTTGAAGAAATGCAATGAGGTGAGGGAGAAAAACTTTGGACAGCGTATTTGTGAAGAATTAGAATGGATGTGCACGTTTACAGAATCTCTGTTTATTTGGTGGCAACTGGTGGAGGCACTTTAAGTCATAATCTATAACTGTCCTAAAACTATACAGTATCAGAGTTGGGAGGGACATTTCACTCACCTTTGAGGAGACAGAGGCCCAGAGAGGGGACACAAACAGGCTGAGACAGTACCGCAGCTTCCAGAGCTGGTTCCAAAACCAAGGTCTCCTGACAACCACTGCCCCATCATTTTCTACTAACAAAAGTCACTTATGTGAAAACGCTAAAGAAAAAAATGGTTGATGTCAACAGTCAAGGGTGTTAGGAGAAGGATGATAAACGGTCCTGGTTCTGTGGCTTGCCTCCCTTCATCTTCTGAAAGAAACTGGGAACTCTCAGTGCATCCCGGGAAGCCTCTCTCTCCCTTCACTCAGAACAGAGAGGCGGCAAAATGGTCCACCTCCAGCTCCTACCCCAAAACTGTGGGGGTGCTTCTTGGTGGCCAAGGCATGAAACTAATGCTTATTCAGAAAACTTGAGGGGAGCAAATGCCGACAGAGTGGCAGGGCGAGAGGTCTTTCCAGGGAAGCACCTATAGGTCCGGCCAAAGTGTTCTGGCCTCTGGAGATCATTCACCCCTTCAACACATTTCTTTTGAGTGCCTACTGTGTGCTGCTGAGAACATCAGAGAAGAAAGTTATGGCCAGGTTTGGCAAGCAGTAATTGCTTCCCCTCTACCACATGGTACCTGTTCCCCATCTCTGCAGTTTCCCATACCTCTCTTCATTAATGCGCCCCTCTGAAATGATCATTTTGGGAACATGATTCAACCCAGATGCCAAGAAACAAGGATTGGTCAAGTGATAATCCTAATACTGCAAAAAGAGTACATGAACTTTGTGTCCAGCGAGGCACCAATTTGAATACCTGAGAAATCGTGGGCTAGTGATAGGATATCTTTGAGCCCCAATTTCCTGATTTGTAAAATCTATATAATAATAACCACCAAACAGCGGTGTCGTGAAAATTGAAGATAATATAGGTAAGGTTCAAAATGTCATACCCTTCCCCCAGATTAAATAATTTGTAGACTGTCTAAATTTGCTCCCAGATTATTAGATAAGACAAAAGAACTGGGCTGTTCCACTCTTTCTCTGTGACAACTGATATGATCCAGGAAAGAGAGAAAGGAACCAAGATGTCTGGCCCCAATTCCCACCAGCCTAGCCTGGCTCTACCTTATCAAAGAGAGAGGCTTCCTCCAAGATAGAGAGCTCAAAATACTCCCTTTGGACACATCTATGGTCCCCAAAGTAAAAGAGACCTCAGATTCCATGTAGAAATATTTCCTTGTATGGACACCCCTGAATTTTAACTTAGGCTACTCTTTCCAAGGTTTAGTCATCCCTTGTTACCCCAAGATATCTCTCCTGAATGAGGATGGCTGTTAAAAGAGCAAGCAGAGAGAAGCAGAGATTGGAAGGCGATTTTATGTGAGCCATGGCCCAGATGTGAACAGTCATCCATAAAGAGGAAGAAACAAGCTGTAAAAAGGAGCAGTGAAGTGATTCCAGCCAGGAACTATTTCACTAAGGAGAAATACGAAAATGCCAGGAACAAATTCTGTGCCCTGGAGGGAATGACCCACATGAGGCTTCAGAGGTGTTGGGATCCCTAACCATCCTGAATCTTTCATATAAGTATTTTAAAAGATCTGTTCTGTCTCTTGGTACAGTTTCTGAGAGCATGCTTCTATCAGGTCATTGAATCTTAGAAATGGAATACACATTAGGGAAGACTTAGCTAAGTAACTTCCTTCAGAGGTTCTCGGCGTCTAAAAAAAAAAAGTGGAGAAACTGGAATTTAAACCCAGTCTGTCTTCTTCCAGGCCAGTTGCGCTTTGCCCCACGTTCTTTTGGCTCCAGTTCAAGAGTGGGGGTAAGAGTGAAAACAGTACCCAGGAGTCTTGGCGAGGGAACACCTAGAAACCCTGGTGGTTAATCATTGATAGTGAGCATGTGGTGCAGGGGAATCATGCCAAGACTGGTCTGTGTATTTTTAAGGAAGTAGCAAGCAAGAAGCTGTAGGCATAGGTTAGGTAGAGTACTGGGACTTTAAAAATATTTTTCATACCTCCCTGCATAAAACAGCTGCTGATGAGGGGCTAGGTAGCACATTCTTCATCCTAGGTGAGTCGTGTTTGGGATGCAGAGCTGGCAAGGATCAAAAGAGGAGGGGAAAAAAAAATCAAAATAATAAAAATAATAAAAATTAAAAAAAAAAAAAACAGGAGGGGAGGTAAGGGAGAGGAATGTGGGGTCAGAGAAGGTAAGTGGTGTCAGGCCCAAAGGCCACTGTTCACATAGGGCCTGGGCTCCCCACAGCCAGGTCACCAAGCTCTCCTTGGCAAGTCCTCTGCTCAGTGGTCTTGATAGTCACCTCAGAGTCACCTCAAAAATGTGGGGGCTAATCCCACGTTGTAAGTGCTAAGATTTCTACCAGTTTTTTAAGTGTCACCTAGTTTGTCTGAGTTGAGGAATAAGAGCGAGGGATAGGGCAAGTAATGCACTTGAGTTAAATGCCAGGGCAGGCTCATCAGTAAAGTCTTGCTGTGGGCAGGGTGAGTCCTTGGCCAAACAGACAGCACGCATGGCGAGGGTTTGGTTGAGCACTGCTCCTCCTCACCCTGACCCAAGGAGGCTCCATGCCCTCGGTCTGGCTTTTGTTTCCACCCCACCTTCTCCATGGCAGTATACCACTTCTTGGTTTCATTTCCTTGGAAAATAAACAATGGGTGCTGATGATTTAAATCAGATGACTTAAACCCTGCTAATGCACTGCCCTTCCCAGGTTACATATTGCCTTAGCCTACGAAGGCAGGCCATGGGGAAGACGCTTATGACGACTGCCTTTTTATGTCCCCTCAAATCACATGCTTTCTTTTATTAAACACACTTTTATTGAACACCAGCTAAGGACTGGGGCCTGGAGATATCAGAGATGAAGCAGACTTGGTCCCTGCCCCTGAAAACAGGGACATCACATAGGCTGATAGTCCACATGCTTAAAAGACTGAGTCTTCCAAAAAATATATTTAATGTGGTCCTTTGAACTCTGAGGACTCTGAAGGTCAATCTCGGAGGGTCATCAATCAGCTGGGTGACTTGGACAAGTCTCGAAACTCCGTAGCTCTCAGAGTTGTGTTCTGGAAATGAAGGACCAGTCTCTGGCCTCTTTCAGGGTTGCAGTGAATATTCCTTTTGGTAAGTTTAAATATATTAATCTCCAGGGAACTCTCACATTCATCACCCTCATCTCTCAAGTAGTTTCTAAGGGGAGCAGGACTTGACCTTGGCCAGCAAGTCTGAGGCATGTTTAAACGGCCCTTTCAGTATGTAAAGGACCCTATGATGGTTAAGTTCATGTGTCAACTTGGCTAGGTTATGGCGTCTGGTTGTTTGGTCAAGCAAGCTCTGGCCTGGTTGCTACTGTGAAGATATTTCATGGATTTAAATCATCTGTAAGTTGACTGCCTCTATGGCTGATGACATCTACAATCAGCTGAGAAGATCACATTCAATAATGAGAGAAGTCTCATACAATCCGTTGAAGGCCTTAAAAGGAGAAGTGATGATTTCAGCAGTCAGAAGGAGAATTTCCATCTCTACATCAGCCAGCTAGCTTCTCCTAGGGAATTCATCAAAAACCTTCATTGGAATTCCCAGCTTGCAGCCGCCCTATGGAATTTGGATTTGTCAATCCACACAATCATGTAAGGCAATTCCTATAAAAAAAAAAAATCTCATAATGTTTACATGATATATATATTCTGTCAGTTCTGTTTCCTTAGAGAACCATGACTAATAAAACCCTTTGTTTTAGGGCTTTAAACTTTCACTCTTACTTTCCCCTCTGCCAGGATGATCTTCTCCCTTCCTCTCCTTCACCATCTAAATGTTAACCATCTCTCAAGTGGAATTCAATTCCTAGCCACCTCATGATACCCCTCAGTACATCCCAGTCCCTGAATGACCTTACACTTTTAATCAGTATTGCACAGTTTAGTACTTGATGTGTGCTTTCTTTACTCCTGAAGTAGACTGTAAGCTTTGTGTGGGCCAAAACTAAAAAACTATGCTTTTTTAAATATTCACCCCCTCCTCCACCACCACCACCACAAAGCAGATATGGAACAGGCACTCAGTAAATACTTGTTATTGAGAAGAAGGAAATAGCTGTGAGGTGTGACTCGGTGATTTCCTGATACACCACTTCATCTGATAGAGAAAGGACATTGCTCTGAGACGGGGTTAAGTTTGTATATATTAAGATAAGGGATAAAGGAAAGGCCCATATACCATAATTCCTCCCATTTTATTGCAGATAATTTAATATCAAAATGGAAAACGAGAGATGGAGATGGAAATGATGGTAATAAATCCCTTCTGGCTCTGCTGTCATCACACACCAGACAAAGCATAATATTGATAGGAACCATTGAAATTGGTGAAGAGTGATTGGGACATAGTCTTTCACTTTCAAGGTGAAATTATTCAGGACATAAAAATGAATACTTTTTTCCCCTCAAAATTGAAGGGGCTGGGGAACGTAGAGGGGAAGATGCAATCGAACGCCACGGCCAAGCTAGCATCTCCTAGGTAAGCAGTGATAATGGGCTGAGAATGATTCTGCTGGCTCTCAAGCCATGCATTGGTTTCCCTCTCTAGTTGCACTGGGAGCTCCTATAAATCAAAGGCATAGTGAAAAAACAACAATTGGCTTTAGACACAAAGAATGAAAACCAGCACAACTCAACTCTTTGTCCAAACAAACAAAACAAAACACCATTTTTTGATGAGTAAGTTGGCCTCTATGGAAGAGAGGCAGCAGCAGCCAGGTATTTACAAATATACACATTGGATTAGGAATAAAAGTGCCATAGACTCATTCTGCTATTTTATAGATATTGGCTGGTTAATTGACATTAGCCACAAGACACATATACCCACATGGTTCAATCATGTTTCCCTTTTGGCAGAGAGGATGGGAGATGGTATGTCATCCACATTGCAGTGAAAAATAGGACTTAGTCCACCAAGCCAAGAACTGGTCCAAAATGAAGTAAGGCCAAACAGGCAAAAGTCCAAAGTAACTTAATCCAGAAACCAAGTTGCCAAATCTGACATAAGAAAGCCTAAACTAAAATGAAACCATTTAAAAAGAGTAATTGGTCACAAATATTAAAAAATTCAACAAAAGAGTCATCCAGGAGAAGGCCAAGAATAATTCTTGCATGAGCAAGTGACTATATGACTTACATTCCATTCCTGAGGCCACAGGCGGCTTACCTCAAACAGTGAAAGGTACCAGCATGGAATAGGCAAATACCTAGGACTGGCAACAAAATATGGAGGTTGAATTTTAATATACACAGCGAGGGCTTACCAGGGCTTATACATCCTAAAGAGGTTTGTCCTTGGGTGATTATACACCTGTTCTGAGCCAGGTGTCTAACACCCATACATTTTGGTAACAACACCTTTGATTAGAATCTGAAGCACATTTTTCAGATATCCTCAACAGTGATGAATATTTGCCCTTTAAGGGTGAATTTGAGTTTTGGAAACAACCAGAGTTGTTAGGAGCCAAATCCAGTGAATAAGATGGATCCTGTCCAATTGGGCAATAAGAGTACAGCTTCCTACAGTGACAGCTTTGAAGGAAAAACATTCATTGGAATATATGTATTCAAGTGTGTTGAATAAGGAAAAATCCATGCTATTTCCTTGCTAAGGGTTTGTGTGTGTGTGCATGTGTGTATGTGTGTATGTGTGACTCACACAGTGTATTGAAGCCTAGTAGAGTTAATTGACTCACAAGTAAATGCAGTGGGGAACCTCACTGTTTAAAGATACCTTGTAGACAATTCTTTTGAAAAGCAATTAAACCTCCAAATGGAAATATTTTGTAAATCTGGATTATTGTACCTCAGATCTGCTTAAAATAGGACTGACCTGAATTTAGGTGAAATGCACATACAATAAAATATACCTTAAGAGTCTGTCACCTCTAAGCAGAAAACTGATCATAAATTCCAATAAACTCCTCTGGTTTTATAAAACAAAAAAGAAAAGGAGGCACAAGAAGCTATAAAATAGAGAGTAGGTGGCGGTGCTAACTCCCTAGAAGGAAAAGTCTTCTTAAAGACTTCTTGATTATTCCTATCATCAGAGCTCTGCTTCACCTCACCAAAGCTCTTGTGCCATAGAAAGTCCCACTAGCTAAGAGCATAACTTAGTATGTGAGTACTAAAGTATTCTGGGGATTAGAAATTTAGTCTGTCTCTGTAAATGGCTGCAAATGAACTTTATCTGGGTGCATGGAAAAGCAGCCTTCAGGTAAACAGGAACATTTGCCAAGTGGAAATCCCAACCCTTTGTATATTTAGTAATGAGTGAAGATAAGATTTCTCTTTTGACAGCATGACGGATACAATCATGGAAACAATCCTGCTGTTGTGCAGAGTACACCTAAAGAACAAATCCAATGCTACTACTTTGCACCTAAACAGGTTCTGCCCTTCTGAGATTTATGGTGCCCAAAAGTCAGTCTCTCTGTCATAGGGAATGGGCAATGGTCCCCAGAGTTAATGGTTCTGGGACTGTCAAAGCCCTACAGATCTCCAAAATTAATGGCTTGAGTTAGCATATTTGCATAGTTTCATCCAGATTACTGTCATCTAGGTGCAGTAAGCAAAGAATTGCTGGCTTCAGAGAAGTCTGATTCACACTGTTGGTTTCCCACATCTTTGCCGTAATTTTATAATAAATCGTTCATACCATGTTGTAGAATATGGTTTCCAGTGTTCTGCTGAAATGAACTCATGGATCTTACCCTAAATCCTTAACCATAAGAATAAAGAGAAGAGCAACTCTGCTTCTTGGTGACAGTGGGATTCAAAGCCAAGTCTTCCACCTCCCAGTTTTGTGGCATTCCCATAAAGAGCTAGGTGTCAAGTCTTTCTCTGGAAAGGCATGGTAGTTTTTTTTAAGATTACCATGAAGTATTTATGATAAATACTTCATTTTCATGAATGAAACTGGTTTAATCATTGAAAATTTTACTTTGTATGTTAATAGATACATAATCACAATCATAAGCACACATGTTGACAAAAAAAATGTCATGGACCCAAACATAATTATTCTTAAACAGAATAATATGTGTTCTCACACATTCTACCCCAAAAATATGTGTTCACTTTTTTTTTTCATTATGTAGCACTTGATAGTGGGTGCCAGAGGTAAGAAAATTTCATGGGATATAAGCTTAAAATTGAGGAAATTATATCCATTAACTTATTTCTTCTACTTCAGTTCATTGAGCTTTAAACCTTTATTATAATTAACAATTCAAAAAAAATGTCCACAATTATTCTATTTTTCAACTTTAGAACCCCTCAGTTCAGCTCCTGGTGTTTTGCCGGAGCTTCATTCTGAGACTTCCTGAACTACAATGTGCTGCCTCACCTCCCGACAATCTGAAAACTTTGATATGTTTAAAATCAAATCCATCTCATCATGGATGACAAAAGAAAGGTAGGAGGAATTCTGACTTTAGTTGTTTGTGTGTCAAGGCAACATTCATTGAAAAAGAACAAGCTGGTTGGCCAGAACCAGGACTTTCCTTTGACTCCTGGCCCAGGTTTTAGGGCAAAGGAATGGGGTAGGAGGCTCTAATGCCCAAAGACAATCCTGGTCAATGTGTTTTGAGAAATGCTAGCTTTACGAAAAGCAAAATGAAGGCTATGCATATGGGTGGTTAGCTAAAGAAGACTCCATCAAAAACCTGGACCCTAAAAATTGGGTTTCTCTCCATTAAAATGACCACTACCACATACTCAAAACCCATTTTTGCCAGGTAAGGCCAGACACCTGGTGTGAAGAATGAGTGGTAAATGCAAGTCCCATGTCTTAGCTATCCTGGTTAAAATAATATATAAAGAAAGATTAATAACTAAATTGATATCCATTGATGCCTTAATTGGTGAGATTTGGGAAACATCATTTAACTTCTTCATGCATCTTACATTAAATATACTCATTAAATATCGATCTTTTGCAGGCCTACAATAATGCTAGAAGCTGGGGTGGGGAGGGATGGAGGGGCGGGATTCAGAAAACATATAAGGCAGAGGCTCATCCCCTGAAGAGTTTAGCCTAGTGACCCTCCAAGATCCAAAGAGAGATTGCTTCCTTCCAAGGGATCCTCAGCTCTCCAGCTGGGTGGGTCTGAAGCATCCTCTCCCTGGCGAGGGGAGTAGAACCTGCAGAGGAGGTCAACAGAAGCCTAGAACCACTCACTCCAAAACTAGAGGACAGCTCTGGGCCCCTGCCACACATGCCTTCCCAAGCCCCAGCCATGAGGTCAAGGTCAGTTACCAATGGCCAAAGGCCCCTAGTGCCCCCAGCCCTGAGCTCTGCCTGCCAGTCAGAAAGCACCAGCACACCAAGCCGCCTGTCAGGGGGCTTTCCTATCGGTCCCGGCACCCTGGGCCACCACGCTGCCCTAAGCAGCTTCCAGTGTTCTGCTGAAGGAAGCAGGCCTAAGCCCAAGGCTCCAACTGGACACTCAAGCCAAAGGCCTTCGTTTCACAGAAGAGGACACTGAGGCTCACTCAGCGGAGTGAAGCACCTGGCCCATGGGGAGCAGATCTCTCCACTCCCAGCCTGGTGCCTGGCTGGCCACAGCACATTCCCACAGTGCCTTAGGAAACATGACTGGACTGGCACCTTTCTGAATTCAGGTCATTAGGATCTCTGCTTTCAAAGATTCCCTCTCTCTCTCATGTCTATGTTCTGCACTTGTCCTGGGTTTTCCCCTGTGCATTTGTCCTTCACAGTTCAGGCCAGGCAATGGGCTGTTTATACTACTGCGTGATGGCTATTTGACAGAATCATGCTCACGCCTTCCTTATACATGTTAACGATTAGTACTAAGTGCTAAGTGTGTGTTGTTAATAGATAAGCAAGATAGGCTTGTATGGCCATCTGAGAAAGACTAGAGGGCTTGGGGTTCTGGGGAGCCAGGCCTAGGCCTGGGCAGAAGGCAATTCAAGAAAGTTAATTCAGATGCAAACATCCCCAGACCCTGGCTGCTTTGGGGAGGGGGCCGGCGTGTGTCCAGGAACAAGAAAAATCACATATTGATATTTAAAAGAGTCATTGTCTTAGGTTGGTTCCCCTTGAGACAAGGATTTCAGTGCCAGTCATTTTGTGTGGAGGTGATCCCAGGAAGTCAGTAAAGTATGGGCTATGAGCAGGCCACCGCCACAAGCAGCTGGGACTCGGTGCCCTGGGAAGTTCTGGAGTCCATGTGGAGCACAGCTCAAGGCAGGCTACCTGAGGAGAAGCAAGTGGGGGCATCCTCCAACTCCCTCTTGTCCTTGGCCATGGGCTGCGATGGCCCTGCCTCCCCAGCCCTTCTGGCCTGTCTCCCTTACAAGCCAGGGAATGCCCTCTCCACTCGGTGGGGAGTCCCAGGGACCATCCACTGAACACTATAGGGCTGGAAGTGCAGAGGGGACACAGCAGGGACGACGAGAGACTCTGGCATAGCCATCAAATGCTAGCACTAGAAGGGACATTTGAGACCACCTAGTCAAATCCTACCATGTCGTTTTCAAGGTAAGGAAACCGGGGCTCGGTGGGGTAAAGGATGCGGGCAAATGTCCTAGGAGCTCAAATAAGGGGACTTAGACTGGGAATAACTGGGCTCATGGGCCTGGCAGAAACATCTTGAGCATGGCGGCTCATGGAGGGAAGCTGCAGTCAGGCTCAGAACGTTCCTACTTTTATACTCTTTGTGTTCCCCTACGTCTTTGTGCACGCAGCAAGGTCGCTTCTTTTAGCTCAGGTAGGCTGTCCTTGCAAAGCGTTTTTGCCCATGATTTTGAAGATAAGAATTGCAGGAGTCATAAGAATTATAGGAAATTATATATAGGAACAACTTCCTATGTATAATTTCTTTATATAATTTCTCAATATAATTTCATATATATAGAAATTATAAGAAATACAATTTAAAAAAAAAGAATTCTAGAAAAGAACCCAGAGACCTCCACCAGGGGCAGGAGATTCAGACAATCACTGCTGGTCTTCAAAGGAGGCCATCCCTCAAAGGCAAGCTCATAAGATGGTGCTTCTAAGGGCAGCCCTAGGCCAGAACCATGGCCAAGTAAGTCAACAGTGAAGAGACTTCTTGCCTCCTCCTAGGCCGGGCCTTCTGAGAAACTCCTTATTCTGTCTCTTTGCTCCTGGCCTGGCACCTGTAAAATGAATTCAAATTCTAGTGGAGTCATAAAACCCTCCAGTAATTCCCTGCCATGGGCTTAAGATTTCAGGCTTGACACAGATCCAGCTGGGGCACTCTGGGCAGTCTGCTGCACTTAGGATGCCAGGTACCAGAGGCTTCTACCATCTCAAATTTTCCAGCGGCTGCTGCACTGAGGCCTCCCCCACCTCGCCCCACCACCACCATCACCACCACCATTCCCACCTCAAAAAGCAAGGCCAGGAGCAGGGCCATCTTTCTGGCCAGAAGAACCAAAGACTGTTTGGTCTTTTAAGGCGGAAATGAGGTGTCCATTGGCCTTTGTCGTCATCGCTCAGAAACGCGCCTGCGTGTCCAAAGTCTCAAGCTGTTTCAGGAGCGGCTTTCTAAGATGTGAGGAACAATCCACCAGCTGTCACCCTCCTGCCCAGGGAGCAGCCAAGTTACCACAGGCACGGCCAAGGAATCCTGACCGTGGCAGTGGAGACAGCGGCCACAGAGTTCCCAGCAGTGGTTAGTGGGCAGCGAGTCAAAGGGTGTTTTCCACAAGGAAAAGAGTGGAGCTGTGTGGACAACAGAGTCAGGGGGGACTGAGCAGGGGGCAGGGGGAACCAAGAGTAATTGCAACATGAAAATGACATGAACCCATCCTAAGAAGAAATAACTAGATCATTAGCAAAGATCTTGAGTGCCTCAAGAATCTAAGCAAAGTCCTATTGAGCCAAGATACATAGAA
Organism: Cabassous unicinctus; assembly: GCA_029593785.1. Classification (NCBI taxonomy): domain Eukaryota; kingdom Metazoa; phylum Chordata; class Mammalia; order Cingulata; family Chlamyphoridae; genus Cabassous; species Cabassous unicinctus. Next base: position 2,416 of record JAQZBX010030804.1, on the reverse strand, counting down.
ATTTGTATAAATGACTGTTTTCAGATTGTATCAAGGAAATCATTTGGGAGGGGTTTAAAGAACCTCAAGTTCCATATTGCCTTTTTTTTATTTATTACTCTGTAGCCTCAAAATAGAGCCTATGGAAGGAGAAAGCCTCAGCTCTATCCAGAAGACTTCGACTTCAGGCCCTGCCCCACCACCAGCTGTTCCGTCCCCTCTCTCAGCCACCTTTGCTCATTTACATTTAGTGTCACTGCTTCTCAATGCAGGCTGCACATCAGAACCACCCAGAAGATGACTAGTGGGTCCCACTCCAGACAAATTTCTCGGCTGTGGCTGGCCCTAGACATTTTTCTAAAACTCTCCAGACGTTTCTAACATGCAGCCAGAGTTGAGAACCCAGTGGGCCTAGGTAGGATTCAAATTCCTTCCAGCTCTGACATCCTTTGGCACTTCTCCATCAGTCTGTAAGATTCTCTTGCCCCCAAATCAAAATGTAACACAGGATCAGGGCAGAGGAAAGGGACTTGTCACAGGAAAGTCCCTGAGTAGGAGCTCCCAGTCGGGGTACCAGAAGAACACAGCATCATTCACACCAGGCATCTGGCTACTTTGACTGCTTGTCAAGCCTGCCTGGGCTGGTCATCCAATTGCAGGGACCATGGAGGCAGGAGACCCATGTGGGCAGGACCAAGTATCCACAGTAGGCCTTGGGGCAGGGGAAGGGAATGAGGGCTGAAAGGTATATGAACACAGAGAAAAAAATCTGAACCGACAAACCAACAGATCTGATTCGTCTACAAATCCATAAAGATTGGCTTAGATTTGGTCTAGTCCTATTTTCTCATTGACCTATTGTGACAGCTGGAAGTTTTTTGTGAATTCCAGAAAAGATCGTGTTCTTAAATTAATCGATTCCTGTGGATGTGGGGCCCTTTGATTGCATTAAGGGACCTTTGATCAGATCACTTGATTAGATCACTTTAGGGCCTTTGATTGGACCATGTCAGTGAAGTGAGATCCAGAGGGCTCCACTCTCTTGCTGGGGTCCTATATAAACTGGTAACTGGAAGCAGAAACACACAGAGAAAGACAGCACTGTTCTTACCCAGCCATGTGAAAGAAGACTCCAGGATCAGCTACAGTGGAGAGAGAGGCCGAGAGAAACCCTGAGAGACAGAGAGAGGCTGAGAGAGAGGCTAGAGGCTGGAATCAGTGAAGCACAGAGGCACAGAAAGAGGCCCCTAAGAGGCTAGGCCCATGGGCAGCTCGAAGCTGAAGAGATGAGCCATGTGCTTGATTGCCCACAGCAGAGCTTGAGGAGAAAGCAGCCTGGAGGAGAAGGCAAAGACCCAAATGGAGAGCTGTCATTTTGGTTTGCCACATGACAGGAGTCCAGGATCTGACCAGCAGCCGACCTTTGGTGAGAAAGCATCTCTGATAATGCCTTGATTTTGGACATTTTCACAGCCTTGGAACTGTAAGCCTTTACCCTAATAAATTTCCTTTAAAAAAGCCAACCCATTTCTGGTATTTTGCATCAGCAGCCTTAGCAAACTAAAACACCTGTAGGAAGAGTCTTCCCCCACAGGGATCCTCTGCCTGCCATACCCTCTCCCAGACCCACTTTCTGGGCTCCCAGGGAGCCATGCTAATCCCTACAGCTCCTGCTGGGGGGAGAGGGGTTGCAAGGAAGGAGAGAGACAGGGGTCTCCTAAGCCTGGAAAGAGGAAGAGGAGCTGTCTTCTGTAGCTCATTTCTTCCCAGCCATCTAGGTTTGAGAATGGGACAAGCCATTACTTAGTGTTTCCATAACACCTGGAAAGAACTGCGACTTGATCATCCACAATTCTTAGAGGGGAAAAAAGTCTTCCAGAGAACTTAGGGCAAATCTTGATTTAAATGTCAAAACTTCTTTCATATTAACCATTTTGAATGGAAATGTTTCTTAAATGGATTACAACATTCCACTACTTGATTCAATATTTTGGGGGTTGTTTTTTATTTATTTTTTTCTTTAAAGTCCACTGATTGTCACAAAAACCCAGGAAATGCAAGTAAGAAGAAAACAAATGTCCAAATGAGATCTAAGAACCTAGAGCTACTGAGGGAGGCATGGCACTGGACCACTGGGTGTACAGGAGGGGCGGAAAGGGCAAATCCACACAAGGTATTGCCAACAGCTGTGGGAAGGGAGGTGAGGCAGTTGGCTGGGCTGGGTGGTTTTGTTATCAGCTGCAAGATGCCAACGTTGAGAAAGTTGGCTTCCTTCAGGTTATGGTTCTCATCAGCCAGCTCTTTTTTCAGGAAGGTAGTCCTTTTATACAACTCTCAGGACATTTTAAGATTTCTGCTCCTTCATTAAATGTCACTAGCTAGCCATGCTTTTTGAGTTCTTCTGCCTGGTTTTAGCAGATTTTTTTTTTTTTTTTTT
>JAQZBX010030803.1:7690-26742 GCA_029593785.1 Cabassous unicinctus | reverse complement strand
TAATAGATCTGCCAGAGATTGATTATGGGAACATTAAAATTTTCTACTCCCTACTTGTCCTGACAAATACTGTCTTTATTTTTCTAAATGTTTGCCTAATGCTTTTAGATGCTTTATTGTTTGGTGCATGGGGGTTTATTAATGTTTGTCCTTCATCATTTTCCAAACCTAGATAATAAATGATAAATGTTGCTAGTTCATGTAATGTTTATAATGTTAAATTCTAATTTATTTTTATATTAATACTGACATTTAGGATGTCTTTATAAAAATTTATTTATAAACTGTTGCTTATTCTTTTATTTTTAACTTTCAGGATTCTTTTTGCTGTGGTCCATATCTTACATATAACTAGCTTTATTTTTTTCTAATATAGTCTGAGATTTAAAATTTTATTAAAGTGTGTACTTTATTTCCAATATTTTTTTTCACCAATTCTGCACTTTGCCATCTATTGTGCACTTCTTATTAGTTGTGCTTAACTGATAATTCCTTTTCTACCATGACTTTTGATGTTTCCATCAGTTAACTAAAATAAGGCCTTACATAAATATTATTATTCCACAATAAAAATTATTGTGGAATAATAATTCCATAAAAAAATATTCCATAATAAAAATTATTATTCCACAATAGATATTGATCAAAAATTTTATGAAGTATAAAGAGTGCTATTCTTTTGTATAACTCCTCTCTAGCTCTATTCCAGTTTTTCACTGATTTAATCTGAATATTTGACACTAATATTATTTATTTTTGTAATTTGATTATTGTTGCTGTCCCCAATAGTTGTTGAAAATAAATCTTCTTGAGTTGTTTAACTAGTCAAAATTCACTTCTCTGATAAAGCCAGACTGCCCATGTAGGAGAACTAGTTAAGGCATAAGACTGTATGCCACTGAAAACCAATTCACAGTGGCTTAACTAAACTGGAAGTTTATTTGGTCATAGCAATGACCAAATAAACAAACATAGCAATATTCTGAAGATGAGAAGTTCAGAGCTCTTATGGTTGTTCCTCCATGATATTAAGGATTTGGTCTCCTTTAGGCTTTTAGCTCAGCCAGCTTTAGTATGAGTTTTTGCCTTCAAAATTGTCATTCCATGCTTTTAATATCCTACCTACCACCAGCATTGTGTCTGAGTTCTGGGGAAGAAGATTATAAAAGCTAGGGGAAAAAGGCATGTGCCTTGTAAGTCTTTCTCTTTAAAGAGCTTTCTCAAAGTGTCACCTAGAAAATCCTACTTACATCTCTCTGTGCCAGAACCTTGAAAATTGCCATTTTTATCCACAAAGGAGGATCAGGAATGTAGAATTTTATTTGGGAAGATTGTTGCCCCATACAAATTCAGGGTTTTATTATAATCAAAACAATGTAGAGAATGGATATTACATGTGCAAGCAGCAATATCTGTCATGAGGGCTAAGTTCCATATTAGTGTCATATGATTCTACTCCATACTTGGGCACTATTGATTAGCTGTGTGGTGGACCCCTGTTTCTGGGTCAAAGAGATTTGACTCAAGAAAACTAGTTTATCTGTGCTTGTTACTTGAGCTCAGAACCAAGGCTGGGACACTCATTTTCTATCATATTAATACTGGAATAGGGACAGTTTAGAACAAGAAAGTGGGAAAAAATAAAACTGTTCTTCAGTTTCAGAATTGAAATTTTCCTGTATTCCTTCAACATACTATTCTCTTTCTGTCAACTAATTTGACAGTGTTTCTGTTTCTCAATTTAGATTTATATAGAAGACTATAACATCTCTCTTGTTTTTGTTTTGTTTTGTTTAACTTCTGTTTAGTTAAAATTTAAACTCTTGGGGAGCAGGTACCCATATGTCTCATTCAATGTCATATTCCTTGTGCCTAACATTGTATGTGATCAATACATTTTTGTTTAACGAATGTCTCTATCATTATTTTTATTTTTTATTTTTTTAAAGATACTTAGATTACATAAATGTTACATAAAAAATGTAGGGGATTCCCTGCCCCTCCCATATTTTCCCACATTAACAACATCCTTCATTAGTGTGTTACATTTGTTACAATTGATGAACACATATTGGAACATTGCCACTAAGTGTGGATTATAGTTTACATTATAGTTTAAACTCTGTCCTGCACAATTTTATAAGTTATGACAAGATATATAACGGCCTGTATCTGTCATTGCAACATCATTTAGGACAATTCCAATGTCCCAAAAATGCCCCCATATTACAGCTATTTTTCCACTCTCCCTCCCTCAGAACCTCCAGGGGCCACTGCCTCCACATCAGTGATAAAAGTTCTTCCCTTGCTAGAATAAAAATAAGTCTATAGTAGAATAGCAGTAAGTCTACTCTAGTCCATCATTCATCCCCCAATCCTGAGGATTCTGGGATGGTGTTGCCCACTCCACCTCTAATTGAGAGGGGGATTAGATCTCATGGGGCAGATGGATGGAACTATCTTGCTTGCAGTTTTAGACCCTCTCTATTCCTTGGAATGGTCATTGTACATCATCATTTCTTTGTTAGTCGTCCTGGGTGAGTCAAATGAACTGGAGAGTAGGTATTGCGACTCTGTTGAGATTCAGACCCTGATGCACATGGGAAGCCCAAAGATTTAAGTCTCTTGGACATACAACTATCAACTCTAGTACTAACTATAGGCAGAAGAGCCATGTGTAGGGAAACCACAACTGAGTCCAACTCTGTCACACTGGGGAGCATAAATTCCAAAGTAGGGCCCACTGGCAAGGCACCAAACTTCTGAACTGTCTGCCCTGCTTATAGTGTCTGGATGTCTTTAGAGCCCTCAGGAGCTCCAAGATTTGATGCGATATTTACTTTGGCAGTCAATGAGATACTGCTGAGAGGTGCTTAAGCATAACCTCTGGAATGACCTCCTGACTCCCTTTGAAGTCTCTTAGCCATATAAACTCATTTGTCTTTACTTTTAGCCCCTTTCGGCCGAGGTCTTTTTCCAGTTGCATTGCAGTTGGTGCTTGGTAGTGATCCCTCAGTGCCAGGGAGGCTCATCCTTGGGAGTCATGTCCCATGCTGGAGAGAAGGTAATGCATTTGTATGCTGAGTTTGGCTTAGAAAGAGACAACGATTGAGCTATAGGGATCAGGAGGTAGCACTTAGGCAACCTATAATACTAGGCTAAGTTTCAATTACAAAAGAAAAGTTTCATAAGTACAGTCATTAATATCAAGGGCCTGTCAATTGTCCATCCTCCTCCATTAGTCACTACCCCTGTACTTGGGGGCTTCTTTCTGTCCCATTAAAAATGTGACAGAACTCCCCAGTGTGGGAATTGGATATTCTTTTTGTTATTGTGTGGATCTCCACCCATCGGGACAATGCCCCATGAACACTTGAACTCTTTCATATGCCTTATAGGTATGCCCCAGGTGAACTTCCTCCCATGCATCCCCCATCACTGACAACCTGCACCAACGATCCTCCCCTGCCACAGTTGTAGCCCTTCTATGATCAAAACTTCTTCAAAAATAAAGTCAACAATAATAACCAAATAAAATTAATAAGAAAGTGAAATAATAATAAAAGTTTTAAAAATGACAAATAAAATACAAATTGAGCAGGCTCACAGAGATAAAGTCTGGAAGATAGGTTTACAGGAGATAGAAAGAGAGTGGAGGGTTGTGAGCCAATGCCCACAATGGCAAAATCTATGATAAGGTGGAAGGGTGTAGTTGTGCAGTGGATGGGCATGACAGTGGTGAAGTGATGCTATTAGGTTAGGCAGTGCTGGTCTTTGAGAGGGATAGGGTAGAGGGGGTTGCACTATCCATGGAACTGGGGAAAGGGTCAGGGGAGGGAGAAGATGAATTCTGGGGATTTGCAGGTATGTGATTGAAACTACAAAGTTGAGAAGGGTTTTTTTTTGGCAAATATGGCAGGGGAGAGTTACTGATTTAGGGTGTTGGATGTGGAGGGCATGTGGGACAGGGCACACCTGTGACAGGCTTCCAGGGAGTATGTGAGTGTTCATCCTGTCATAGTGCATTGTATCAGTGGGTGGAGACCTACACAATAAATGGGAAGGTTTTGGACTCACATCCTGGAGAGTTGTGCTATGTTCTCAAATAGAGGGGAAGTAGTCTTTACAGAGCATAGGCAGTGCCTAATAGAGGAGGACAGGCCAGTATGTCAAGCCCTCAATGTTGTTGCAAGTAATGATGAATCTTGATTTTCAAGTAGTGAAGCTTGGTGGTTGCTGTGGGTCTCCAGGGGAGGGGGAGGAAGGAATAGAATAGAAGGAACATGGGGCATTTTGGGGGCATTGGATTTGTTCTACATGATCTTGCAATGATGGATACAGGCCATGTTAAATTTCATCAAAATTTGTAAAAGTGTATGTTCCAAAATGTAAACCATAATGTAAATCTTTGACCATGGTTAGTAGCAATGCTTTAATATGTGTACATTAGTTGTAACAGATGTACCCCCCACATGTAAAATGTTATTAATAGGGGAAAGGGGAAAAGGGGGAGGATGTTGGGTGTATGGGAATCCCCTATATTCTGTTTGTAGCTTTTCTGTAACCTAAAGCTTCTTTGAAGCTAAAATGAAAAAAAATAAGGCACTGGGGGAATAAATGGAAGAAAATGTCAGTGAACATACAATACTACAGATCTTACAGTGATGAAAGACATAATTCCAAAATTTATTTAAAAATTTTTTTAATTTCAAATTCTTTTTAACTTTTTGAATAAAGCTCTATTATAAACAAGCATCCATTTAAAAAAATTAATTACCTTTGAATTTTTAATGGAAGTCAATGATTATTTTCTGCAGCAGCATTACTTTTTAAGAGTTATGCTTGTTGAATAATTTCTGTCCTCAATGAACCCTGTAGGAATAGTTTATATTGGCATAGTCCGTTATCTCAAACTGTACTTATGTGAGAAAAGTTTTCAAGGTTAGTATTTGAGAAGGCCTATAATTAGCATATTTCTCTTAGAAATAATACAAAGAGATCAAATAGATAGTAACCAAAATACTACCTCTATATAAAGTCTTTATAGAAGAATTGGCTTAGATCTGTATTCAAATGTGTGTCCTAATGTTGAACCACAGAATTAGGCATATTCAACTACTCAGCAGTCCTGGAACAGGAAGAAAAGTGTGAATTACATTACCTTGAACTTAAAGTTCAAGGAAATTAAAAAAACTCAATTGGGAGGATTCTTCTAACAAAAGGTTAATTTGGGCACTATGTATTTACCATTTGGCAGGGCTCATGATCATCCATGCATAATGCCTCCTCACTCAAGGAGTTCCATTTGAGCCATCATTAGCTCTTCCATACATTTTATACATTTGCCTTGGTGACATTCCCATTGTGAGGTCTTTTACAAAATTATTTCTTCCCTGTACAGTATTTTCAGAGCATCTGAATTACCCTTTTCCCTTTGGTTCAGTGTTTCTGCCACTGCAGAGTTGAATTGAGTGACTTTCTGATGACAACAGTAACATCTGCTTTGAGAACCTGTATAAGAAAGACATTCATTTTTTCCCTTAAATCAAATGTTTGCCTCAGCTCCTCTTGCTTCAACATGAGTATGATGAGCTGAGGAATGGAAAGAAAACAGAACTTAAACCACATAGCAAAAAAGAAGGAACCCCCATCCTCACTCCAGTAACACAAGCATGACAATTTGGCTTTGCATGCAATTATTCAAGACTATTTTGCTTAGCATTTTGAGACTAGTTTTCCATTATGTTCTGGCATTGATTTCATAATGACTTTAGATTCTAAGAAAACAATCCTCTTCTTTTATGTATTAAGTTTTGTCTGCTTCCCACTGACTCCTTCACTCTGCCTTGGGGTTTAAAAAAGTCCAACTTTTAAAAAATGAACTTGGTGTTCATTTGTTATAATATTATTTGGGAACATGATAATCCTTTACATTTATAATCTTTTTTTTCACATTTGTAGTTTATTTGGAAGTAATTTTTTCTTTTTATTACTATATAAAATAATAGTGCATCTATACAGTCTGTGATGTTTTAGATTCAATGAAATACATACATTAGTTGAATGAAAATAAATAGAAAGTGATCATTAATTTTAACTGCTAAACAGTGTTAATATTAAAAATACCACTGTTTATTCAGCTATTATTTTAACGTTTTATTATATAACATTTCAAATATACACAAAAATATAGTGGACTTCCAAGTACCCATGACCCAGTTACAATATTTATTAATGAAGGACTACTCTGTTTCTGTTAAACAATCCCCCAGTCAATAGATTCTTTTGATGCAAATCCCAGACATCAATTATTATTTCACCCAAAAATAGTTCAGTATGTAGCTCTAAAAGCTAAGGACCCTTTAAAAAGATAACTATAATACCATTATCATAGCAAAACCAAAAATTAATAATTATTTCATATTATCAAATACCTTATTAGTGTTCAAATCTCCTCCTCTTCTCTCCCTCTCCCTCTCTGTCTCTCTCTTGGTTGATTTAAAAAATCCAAATTCATACACAATCCACTCATTTTGTTTGGTTGTTATGCCTCTCAAGTCTTTCCTAATCTATTCTTTACTGTACTTCTCTTTTTTCTTTACAATTTATCTGTTGAAGAAACTGAAAAATTTCTCTTCTTAAATTTCCCGTAAACTAGGTTTCTCTTCTCGCAGACCTATGGTGTATTTTCCTCCATACCTTGCATGCTGTAAATTGAGGCTCAATCAGATTCAAGGTTGAATTTTGTGTAAGAATTCTCCATATTAGGTGTTGTGTGCTTGCTTCAGGAGGCATACCATTTCTGGGCATCTCCATTTGTGGTGCTAATTGGCATTGATTATCATGGGCTAGATATATATTTCCATTAGGCGTATATAAAATGGTGATATTCTCCAAGCACTAACTTCTATGGCTGACTATTTTTCTCTTTTTTCTCTTAGAAAATTATCTTCTCCACATTTCATCTTTCTCAATTCTATTTCCTGTTTTATTAAATAATTGTCTGAACCACTGTTTTCCCTTGCTTAATTATTATGAATGATAACTTGAATTTTTTTTTAACAATATGTAATTGGCTTAGTTTTTGTTTCCCAGCTGCTTTGCTTTTTTTCATTCCTTGCATAGGAGTATCAGCTAATTTCAAAAACCTCATTTCCTGTGGGTGCTCTGTATCAAGGATGGGGCAGGTTTTTCCCCCAGCTTTTTAAATTTTACTTGGTTCTTTAGAACTTTCTTTACTAAGTCAAGATATTATTATTCTTTCCCTTATTTCCGTATGATTATTTGCTTAGTCCTTAGAGACCAGGGCAAATTTGAAGTTTTGTGACAAGTTTTCAGTTTATGGCTGTTTGGTGTTGGGGGCTGCCATTGTTAGAAGCAAAATTCCCAGATCCATATATAAACTCAAGGAATGTATTTGGGAGGGAAACAAAGGAGTGATTCTATTTCATTTCTGTGATGCTGAAACTTTTGTTCTTAGGCATGGGTTTTACTCCCATAATGGGTTTATCAGCACAGTGTATAATAAGGGTTTGTGATTGGGGAGCACATTATCTTGGAGAGATGCTTTCATTCCCTTCCCATATCAAGGGCTGGGATGTTGAAGTCATCTTCAATATTATATTTCCTATATTGCACATGGTAGATTGATCCCACTGAGCCAAATTCTGTGAATCCAAGCTGTAGCTGTAGTAGTTGCAACTGATCCCTCCTCTTGTTTGTATACCCTGACTTCTGACATCATGTCTCTCCCGACAAACTATGTGGGGATCCGGTTGACAGCATACATCAGCCTGGCTTCTAATCCATTAGGTGTGAGATTGTAGAAATTCCTATAAGAATTGGGAATTTGCTTGCTATCTGTCATTCTTATTAATAATAGCTGAGGATTATTTTCCTCTTGAGGAAAAATTCATGGATATATTAGTGAAAATAAGAATAGGGAGAATTTAGTTACATTTTAATCTTCCAAGAGGGTCTCTGCATTTATTTTATGTAAAACTATTCATTTCTTAATATGCATCTATGATTATTTTACATTTATATAAGAATATAGAATATCTAGCAACAGATTTTACTCTTTTCATTTCCTATCCTAATTTGGTAAAAGTGACCCCTTTTGAGTCAATCATTTCAGAAAATGACTTTGCTCTGAACCAAAGCAGTAAATCTTTGGAAATGAATGGAAATGGGGAAAGCACATCATGGTGTTTGTGACTAGCAGAGTTATTATATGAGAATGACAGTGGTTGAAAGGGAAAGCCTAAGCACACATATCATTAGAAAGAAGGCTAAAAAATGTAACATGGGGCTGTATAACATAGTGAAGGCTCATGTAAAATACGAATATAGGTGATACTGCATATATAAGACTGTTTTTACAAAATATAAATACAAATAAACTACAGAGAAGGAAACAGAATAGAAGCTATGTATGGCAGGGGAAGCAAAGAGAGATTGAGAGGTGATGGGAATTGTTTATTTGTTTGGTTTTGTTTTCTGGTATTATTATTATTATTACTGGAATAATGAAAAAGCTCTTAAAATGATTTAAGTGATGAATGCAAAACTATGAGATTATACTGAATACCATTGATTGTACACTCTGGATGGATTTATGCTTTATTAATATGTATCAATAAAATTGATTTAAAAATTAGTAATATAATGAATGGAAGAGAGAAATAGTTTTGAGTAACTGCCACTTTGTGGAAATTATTGGAGAAAAGAATATTTAGTATGATTTTTCTGTTTTATCTAATGAATTCACTTAAATTCCTTTTCAAAGGATTCCAGTAAAGATTAAATTTTTTTCAATGCTTTCGGAAAAAAGAAAGAAAGAAATTGACTTTGCTCTGAACCAAGGGAGGTTGCTGCTTTGAGAGGCCACACAGAACTGCAGGGGCAGTTCTTTCGGTGGTAAATTTTACCTCTTTTCATCAAGGCACTCATCAAAATTATCAACAAATAGTTAATTGGAAACGGTGCCTAGAATACAATTCTGAATCTCATCTTTATTTTGCGTAAAATATAGTTCTCTCATTTTCTACCTAGCTAAATTTAAGATTTTAATTTTAATTTTGAGCAAAAGAAAATTTCAAGTAATTAGTGATCAAAAGACAACTGTCAGAATTTAAAACTGGGACTAGTATATTTATAAATGTAATTGTATATATAGAAATCTCTCTCTTTCTCTCAGCCTCTCTCTCTCTCAGTGTCTCTCTTTCTCCTCTTTCCATCCTCCCTCCTTCTCTATCTCTTTCCTTCATAAGGAGTTTTACCTCCTCATTTTGTGTTCATTCCTTACTTAGAGGAAAAAAACTGGATTCAAATAAAGAAGTAGGTGAAAACCGAATTCAGGGTTGCTTTGTATAATTGAGTCATCATCTCCCTTAAGCAGAGAATCAGGATGTTAGACTTTAACTGTGATTGTTAGTCTGAAAACCTCTACATTCTGACCCAGTATTTTCTCATTCTTAAGATCTCATTCTTCACTAGTTTTCATATCACAAATGTTGATCCAAAGGATTTAACTATAACCCAAAAGACTTCAACTCTAGTCTTGTCCAGATCTGTGGGCTTCTGAAGAGAAAGAAGAATATCCATTTCTAAATGTTACTAACTTCTTCTGGATAGGCTGTTCAACTGTCTTAATAATGTTTAACCACTCAGGCATAAAATGTTTGTAATAACAACTTTATATAGTCAAAGTGCCACATTGAATATTATAGGGATGAGCTTAATTTTCACAGTGCTCATAATAAATAAGCCAAATTAGGTAAATTCCATTCTGAATAAGGGGAACCTAATATGTCATTTCCAATATTTAAAACAAGAGTGTCTCATTAAGGACTGCATCCAATCACACCATGTGTGCTCTTTAGCAATCCTGGTTACTTTGCAGCCTCCTTCTCTTTCCCTTTTTTTCTTCTTCTTTTTAAATGATAGGAGTTATTCTCTTTCTTCTCTCACTGGGTTTACTTTACACACTCTCCATCAAATGGTTAATGAATAACATCACCTCATCCAAGGAGTATCTCTTGAATCACTTTGTCATTTGTCACATTCTTTAATGTGCAATCTATTTAATTAAAACAGAACAAAAATATTATCATTTTTGTCATATTACATTATATTTTGAGCTATTTTTTAAGTTTCCTGAATCTATATTTTTCTTTCTGTCTCACTACTATACTTTACTCCATGCCTTCATAGCCTTCTGTTTGCTTGAATTACAGAATTTGCAAAATCTTCTTATTTATTTTTCCTGCCACTATTTTCTTCCGACACTATTATTTGTACCAGTTCTCTAGTGGAGCTTTTCACCTAAATAAGAAAATTGATCAGGACACTCCCTTGCTTAAAAACTTTTACTGATTCCCTTCTGTATATCAGAGTTCCTTAGTTTGATGCATAATGCCTTTGCAATCTGCCTCAAACTTTGATTAGGGAGATGGTTTCCTCTACATTCTGAGTGATGCCCCTGTACTTTTAATAAGAGAAAAGCACAAAGTAAAATTCTGGTTTTTTTCCTTCTAGCACAAGCAGAGGTTTAACACTTTTAAATGTCAGCTATGGTGTTACCCTTCCAGAATAATCCATAAATAAAGACAGATTCAAATAGGAAATCCAAAAGCAGTACATTCTATAAGGCTCACATGTGACCACATCTGAGGGAGGATTTTCCAAAGACAATATAAAGTCTAAGTGGTTCAATAACCAAGCTAACCATGGAAAACAGCATTCAGTAGTTAAATCCATGGGTGCTAATCAAAATATGTTACCATCTTCAGTCTGTGAGAGACCACTTTATTCCATTTATATTTACTTAGAGGAATAAGTTGATGGATGGCACAAAATGACTAAAAACAAACAAACAATGATGAGTGAAAAATTATCTATCCCATTTGTATTGGTCAACATTTGTTGCTTTAAAAATAAACCTTAAATCTCAGTGACTTACAACAAGTAAACATTGATTTTCACTTACAGATCTGTAAGGTAGGTCTGCCTTACTTACATGGCCTCCCATTTCAGAATCCAGGCTGAAGGAACAGTCCCTTACTGGGATATGTTGTTTTCCTGGCAAAGGACAAAAGCAAGAAGTCAGATCAAGCTGTATGCCACATCCATTGGCAAAGCAAGTCACATGGCTAAGTCTGACAACAGAGCAAAGAGGCATGGTAAGAGTGGAAGTGAATTATACTCTACAGGGGAGAGAGTGGAAAATTGGGACAATAATAAAATCCACCATGGATCTCAAATACTTTATGCCTTGTGGTTCTTCACTACCCCTAATTCATTTGGGATTCATCGTTTTAGTAAGATACAACTTAAAGTTAGCCATGTCTTGGGGAATTTGAATATCTAGTGTCTTATGGGATCAGGCTATATATGATATCAGGTAACCAGTCATGTGAGAATGAATTTCAATTTTAAGCTATATGTACTTCTTTTTTATGACTATTTGTGTGCATCAATTATATCTTTACTTGGATTATTGGAACACAATCTAAACTTTTCAGTCATTTATATACCATATAAAGGCATTTTCTTATAGTCCATTCTGGCAATTGTGCTGGTGTATCCTTCTTTATTTTTCTAATATCAAAGTGTCTTTAAGTACCATTTATCAAACCTTATTCTTGGCTTGCAAGGTTGCCACTGGGTAGACTTGGTGGGTTTTAAAAAACACTACAAATATATTGGATATGTATAACATTTTAGGAAGATTTCTTATGCTTCAATTCCTGTGCTTCAGGGTTAAATGAATGCCATACCTTATACATGTTTTATGTGATAACGTTATAAACATTCTTTGCAGATATTAATTAATTATTAAAATTATTATGAATAAATATTTGAGGTAACGCTATTGTATATAAAGTCTTGAAATAAATATGTTACTTTGAAATTCAAGATATATTGCCAATGTAGACTCATAAGAAACTCTGAAGATTCTGAGAAATTTAATAAAATTTCATGGGCATCTATTAGATAGGTGATTTCAGCAGAATTGCCAACACTTACTCTCCAGATCATTGGGCTCACCAGGACAACTAACAAGGAGATGATGATGGACAATTCCCATCCCAAGGAACAGAAAGTGTCTGCAACTGCAAGCAAGATAGCTCCATCCATATGCCCCATGAGAGCTAAGCCCCCTCTCAATTAGAAGCAGAGTAGGCATCACCATCTCAGAATCCTCAGGATTGGGGAATGAACAATGAACTAACGTAGACTTATTATTATTCTACTATAGACTTATTATTGTTCTAGCAATGGAAGAACTCTTATCATTGTTGTAAAGGCAGTAGCCACCAGAGGTTCTGAGGGATGGGAGAGGGAAGAATAAGTGTAATATTGGGGCATTTTCAGGACATTGGATTTGTCCTGCATGGCATTGCAGTGACGGATACAGGCCATTGTATATTTTGTCATAACTTACAAAATTGTGTGGGACAAAGTGTAAACTATAATGTAAAGTGTAGTCCATGGTTTGTAGCAATGCTTCAGTATGGGTTCATCAATTGTAATGTTGTTAATGTGGGAAAGTGTGGGAGGGAGAGGAAGTAGGGCATATGGAAATCCCTCACATTTTTTTATGTAACATTTATGTAATCTAAAGCTTCTTTAAAAATAAAAAAAAAAATTTTTAATGAAAAAATAGAAATTGGACTCTGAGTTTCAAATAGTAGCATTATATATGAAACATAACTCAAAGCAGAATAAGAAATGAAATATCCTTTACCTTAATTTACAGTTTTCCCCACAATATTTTTTTTCTTCCTCTTACTTCCTTTAGTGCCTTTATCATTGCTCTGCTGAACTTTTTAGAAGTCATAGAACAATTAAGGCATGTACACAATCTTATGAGTAAAACTGCTATTTTATTTATTTAATTTCTATATCAAGAAGGTGAAATTTAGAGAATAGTTTACTTTTTAATTTATCAAGAAGAATCTTAAGATGGAGAGGTTTTTTACTCAATTTATGTAATTATCTAGTTCATAGATTATTCCTCATGTACATACTTTTCTACAAACTGAATAAAAACTACCTATTGTGTTATTGATTGAGCAACAATACAAAATAAAGTAAATATTTCATCCATCTCTCTTACTACTGGATAATTTTGCTAATAAAATTTCATAATAAATCGATGATTGGAATTCTTAGTTGTGGTAATGGTCATTTAGAACCAGATTGTATTAAAGTTGACTTCCTTTTGCTAACTCATTGAGTGTCCTATAGCAATTTTGCTACATGTATTTTTTTGTTTGTTTGTTTTCAGAATATGTAATTGTTTTATATCTGTAAACCTCCAAATTTTGCACTAGCTCTTACTATCTGTTTATGGTATTTTTAGAAGAAGTGAGAAGATGGGATTTCTGATTAAGTATTGAATAACTTAGCCAATCAAATTGGTAAACTAGGTAGTAATCAGAAGGATAAGCAGTTAATTATAGGGCTTATTGATTATGTGACAGATACAGGAGAAAGACACAGGCAGACAGAACACTTACAGCATCTTCTCACAGCATCACCATCCCCCTGCCCCATTCCTTTCCAGGAAGAAAATTTTCTTTATTGGTAGAGTGAACAGAGTTCTGGGTGAGGGATAAAGAAGAAAATTGAAAGAACAGGAAGAAAGTTTAGTCTTTGGCTACCTAAGAAAAGAGAAGGTAATATCTCAAGGAAAAAAAAAAGATATAACAAGAAAGAAGAATTTGGATGAGCTTAGCAGAAGAAAGAATAAGAAAGTGAGTAGAAAATCAGACACTTGATGGGGGCAGTCAAAGGGACACCTGAACCAACCTGAAAGAGCTCCAGTACCCAAAGCTGGAACAATTTGAGAAAGAAAGTAAATAGTATGATATTTGTCTACAACACAAAGTATAAAATAAATATACATGAGTACATACTGATATAAACAAGTGAATGAATTCATAAATAAATGGAGAAGAAAGGGTAAATCTTTCTCACAAAAGAATTCCAAATATATACATAAATACTCCGCTCCTAGGAGGTGGAACTTATTCCCCCACCTTCCTCACTCCACACCCACTTTGAGAGTGTGCTTCATTTAGGGGCCCATATCCAAAGAAGAGAGTATGGAAAAGAGAAACATAGTTAATTTTACAGTGGAGAAACCTGGCAAACGCTACCTTAACCAAATGATGAAGTTTAACCTTGCCGGTGATAAGTCATGCTCATATCATGTGCCTCCTGATATGAGATGATGCACAGGGATATTCACCTGTGTATTATTATTCTCCAAACACTAACCACAGTCAAAACATGAAATACATCAGACAAGCCCACACTGAGGGACATTCTACAAAATACCTGACCAGTACTTCTCAAAATTGTTAAAGTCATTAAAAACAAAGACTAAAAAACTCTTCCAGATCAGAGAAAACTAAGGAAGGGGAGACACATAATGACTAAATGCAGTGGGGTTTCTTGAAATCAATTCCTGGGCAGAAAAAGAACAGTAGTGTAAAAGCTGGTGAAATCCAAATAAAAACCTGAGTTTAGTTAATGGGGATGTACCAATGCTAGCATCCTTGTTTTCACAAAAGTACCATGGCAATGCAAGAGGTTAACATTAGGGAAAACTGGATGAGGGGAGTATGGGAACTGTCTGTATTATCTTTGCAACTTTTATGAAATCTAAAATTATTTCAAAATAAAAAGATTAAAAATTCAGAATTTTTTTTTTGTAAAGAGGTAAAATCTGAAAATTTATTTGCTGTGCAACAATCCAGGGGAAAAATGATCAAAAAGTAGCTTCATTGCTTCTTTTTTTTAAATATTTATTTTCATTAGCGAGGTTGTGAGCTTATAAAACAATCATGCACATGTGTGGAATTCCCATATAACACCCATCCACCAACACACTATATTGTTGTGGAACATTTGTTACAGATTATAAGATAATATTATGAGAATATTGCCACTAACTATGGTCTACAGTGTACATTTGGTATATTTTTTCCATACACCCCTATCAATAACACAGTACATCTTTGGCATTGATGCAGAAATATTATAGTATTGCTGTTAACTATAGTCTATAGGTTACATTAATTGTATTTTCCCATATTTCTCCACAATCTTACCACCTTTTAATGGTGATGTACGTCTGTTCTAGTTCATAGAAGGATATTCTTGGATTTGTACTATTAACCACAATTCTTATCCACCTCAGGATTCACTGTATTATTCAGTCCCTAGATTATTCTCTGGCTTTTTTTCAATTGACATTTACATCCCAAGACTACCCTGTTAAGCCACAATGCCATTATTAAACCAGCTGTGTTAGTTCTACTCACAATTATGTGCTGCCATCACCTCTATCCATTTCCACCCTTTTACAGTCAAGTTAATTAAAACTTCTACATACAGTATGCATCAGTACCCCTTCTCAGCCCTCCTCTTATCTGCTAATAACCTATACTCTAGGTTTTAACTCCATGCATTTATTCTTCATACTTAGTTCATTTGTCCTTTTGTGTCTGGCTTATTTCATTTAACATAATGTCTTCAAGTTTCATCCATGTTCATATGTGTCCCATTTCATTTCTTCTTACAGCAGCATAGTTTTCCATCGTATTTGTTTATCCATTCATCAGTTGATGGACACTTGGATTGTTTCCATCTTTTGGCAATTGTGAATAATGCTGCTATGAACATCAGTGTGCAAATGTCTGTTCACGTCACAGTTTTCAATTCTTCTGGATATATTCTTAGTAGAGGAATTGCTGGATCATATGGCAGTTCTATATTTAGCTTCCTGAGGAACCGACAGTCTTCCACAGGGGATGCACCATGTTATATTCCCACCAATAGTGAAGAAATAGTTCCTATTTCTTAATAATGGCCATTCTATGTGGTGTGAGATCATTGTCGTTTTTACTTGCATTTCCCTAATAGCTAGTGATAGTGAACATTTTTTATGTGCTTTTTTGGCCATTTGTATTTCCTCTTTGAAAAATGTCTATTTAAGTCTGCCCATTTAAAATTGGATTGCTTGCTCTTTTATTGTTGAGTTGTATGATCTCTTTATATAGAATGGTAATCAAACCCTTATCAGATATGCGGTTTCCAGATATTTTCTTCCATTGAATGGACTGCCTTTTCACCTTCTTGACAAAGTCCTTTAAAACACAAAAGTGTTTATGTTTGAGGAGGTCTGATTTATCAATGTTTTCTTTCATCACTCATGTTTCATTGTAAGGTTTAAGAATCCACCACCTACCACCAGGTCTTGAAGATGTTTCCACACATTTTCTACTAGGAACTTTATGGTTGTAGGTTTTATAGTTAGGTCTTTGATCCATTTTGAGTTAATTTTTGTGCAAGGTGTGATATAAGGTCCTCTTTCTTTTGGCTATGGATATCCAGTTCTCCCAGCAACATTTGTTGAACAGACTGTTCAGCCCCACCTGGGTTGATTTGATAGACTTGTGAAAAATTATTTGACCATAAATGTGAGAGTCTGTTTCTGAACCATCAGTTCAGTTCCATTGTTCTATGTGTCTATCTTTATGCCAGTACCATACTGTTTTAACCACTGTAGCTTGGTAATATGACTCAAAGTCTGGATGTGAGAGTCCTCCAACTTTGCTCTTTCTTTTTAAGATGATTTTGGCTTTTCAGGACTCCTTACTCTTTCAAATAAATTTGATAACTGTGTTTTCCATGTCTTTAAAAAATGCAGTGGAATTATTATCGAATTGCATTGAATCCGTATATGAATTTGCATAAATTGACATCTTACTGGTATTTAGTCTTCCAAACCATGAGTATGGAATGTTCTTCCATTTATTTAGGTCTTTTTAAAATTTCTTTTAGCAATGCATTGTTGTTTTCTGAATACAAGTGCTTTACATCCTTGGTTAAATTTATTCTTAAATATTTGATTCTTTTGGTCACTATTGTAAATGGAATTTTTTCCTGACTTCCTCCTCAGATTATGCATTGCTAGTATATAGAAACACTATTGAGTTTTGCCTATTAATCTTTTTTCCTGCCACTCTGCTGAAATTGTTTATTAGCTCTAGAAGATTTGTTGTAGATTTTTCGGGACTTTCTAGGTATAGGATCATATCATCTGTGAATAACGAAAGTTTTACTGCTTCTTTTCTGATTTGGATGCTTTTTTTCCCTTTTTCTTGCCTGATTGCACTAGCTAGAACCTCTAGCACTATACTCAACAACAGTGGTGACAGTGGGTATCCTTGTCCTGTTCCCAATCTCAATGGGAAAGCTTTCAGTCTTTCACAATTGAGCACAATGTTAGCTGTGTGTTTTTCTTATAGGTCCTTTATCATGGTGAAAAGTTTCCTTCTATTCCTATCTTTCGTTGTATTTTTATCAAAAAAGGATGCTGTATTTTGTCAAATGCCTTTTCTGTATCAAAGGATGGGAGCATGAGATTTTTTTGTCTTTGATTTATTAACGTGGTGTGTTATGCTGATTGATTTTCTTGTGTTGAAACACAATTGCATGCTTTATATCAAACCCACTTGACCATGATGAATAATTCTTTTAATGCGTTGTTGGCTTTCATTCTCAAGTATTTTGTTAAGGATTTTGCATCCATATTCATTAGGGAAATGGGCCTGTAATTTTCTTTTTTCATAATATCTTTATCTGGCTTTGGTATTAGGGTGATATTGGCTCCATAGAATGAGTTTGTTAGCATTCTTTCTTGTTCAATTTTTTTCAAGAGTTTGAGTAAGGTTGGTATTAATTCTTCTTTGATGCTTGATAGAACTCACCAGTGAAACCATCTTCCTGGGCTTTTCTTTTGGAGATTTGTTTGATGACTGTTTTAATCCCTTTAATTGTGATTGGTTTATTGAGGTCTTCTATTAATTCTAGGGTCAGAGTGGGTTGTTCATACATTCCCAGGAACTTTTCCATTTCATCTACAATTCTCGTTTGTTGGTGTACAGCTGTTCATGGTTTCCTCTTATGAACTCTTTTATTTCTTAAGGGTCAGTAATAATATCCCCATTTTCAGTTTATATTCTATTTTTTTGCATCTTCTCTTTTTCTTTGTCAGTCTGGCCAAATGTTTGTCAATTTTGTTAATCTTGAAAAGCCAAATTTTGATTTTGTTAATTCTCTCTATTGTTTTTTTTTTGTTCTTAAGTTCATTTATTTCTGCTCCGATCTTTGTTGTTTCATTCCTTCTGCTTGCTTTGGGAATAGTTTGCTGGGGCTTTTTTTATTTTTTGTTTTTTGTTTTTGTTTGTTTTTCAGTTCTTCCAGGTGTATAATTAGGTCATTGTTTTCAGCTTTTTCTTCTTTTTTAATGTAAGTATTAAGGGCTATAAATTTCCCTCTCAGCACTGCTTTTTCTTCATCCCATAGGTTTTAATATCTTGTGTTCTCATTTTCATTCATCTTAAGATAATTATTGATTTCTCTTGTGATTTCTTCTTTGACCCACTGATTATTTAAGAGTGTGTTGTTTAATCTCCGTATATTTGTGAATTTTTCCTTTTTCCGTTTGTTGTTGGTTTCCAACTTCATTCCATTATGATCAGAGAAAGTTGATTCGTATAATTTAGGTCTTGTTGAATTTACTTAGATCTGCTTTGTGACATAACATATGGTCTATCCTGGAGAAAAATCCATGAGCACTTGAAAAGAATGTATATTCTGCTTCTGGGAGAGTAATGTTCTGTATATGTCTATTATGTCACATATGATAATGGTCATATTATTCAGGCTCTCCGTTTCTTTAATGATCCTCTGCCCAGATGTTCTGTCCAATGCTGAAAGTGGTGTATTGAAGCCTTCAACTATTGTTGTAGAGACATCTATTTCTCCATTCAGTTTTTCCAGTGTTTGCCGCCAATAATTTGGAGCATCTTGGTTAGGTGTGTATATATTTATGATTGTTGTTTTTTCCTGGTGAATTGCCCCTTTTATTTATATACAATGCCTTTGCTGGTCTCTAATAACAGTTTTGCTTTTAAAGTCTATTTCATCTGATTAAGTATAGCTACTCCAGCTTTTTTTTTTTTTTTTTT
>JAQZBX010030802.1:0-26643 GCA_029593785.1 Cabassous unicinctus | reverse complement strand
AAGAGATTTTACTAGAAGCTTGGAGAATACAAAGATGTCTACCACATGGCCTTTTCTTTAAGTAGCTTCCAAGCTAGCTGGTAAGATAGAGCATGTGCAGAAATTGAGATCTAACAGAAGTAGGTACACATGGGCACCTAATGGATGGCCTGAGTAGCAAGTACTATAGGAATTGAGAGGAGGTGTGAGGTGGAATTGTCTGGAGACTTTCTTGAAGAAAGTCATTCTTTTGTTCAGTAGGCTAGTCGTCAGTCAGTCAGTCAAACAGCTACTATTATTGAATGCCCAAGTTGCTCCATGAACTGAACTCAGGGTTATGTTTGAGTTGGGTTTTGAAGGACTACTAGGCAACTAATATATATTTGTCTTCACATCTTTTGTTGCAAATACTGATGACTTGTCCTCATCTGTCTCCACTCCTTGCCATTCATACTAGTTCTGCACACATACATCTATTACCAAGTTCTGAAGAAAGCTCAAGTTCAACATCCCTCAACCTGAGCATATTGTATTTTCTTTGAAATATGGACCCTGACTATAGTTTTTCTTTTGACTGTCACCACTGGCCATTCAATGAACCAAATTATAGATGATAAAATCAGTCCTGCAGATCAGATGTAGCTCAAGTGGTTGAGCACCCGCTTCCCATGTATGAGGTATGAGTTTGATCCCTGGTACCTCCTAAAAACAAACAAACAAACAAACAAGAAAACCCAACTCTCATTGGGAGCAGACGTAGCTCCGTGGTTGAGTGCCCGCTTCCCATGTATGAGGTCCTGGGTTCAATCTCCAGCACCTTCTTAAGAAAAAAAAAAAAAAATCAGTCGTAACATTTTTTTTCAACCTGGATTCTACAAACAATTAGTCAGAAAATAGGGATATCAAAACTCTAAGACAAGAGAGATGTCTTCTAAAGTTTTCTTTTCTCTCCACCCCCACAATAATTCCCTTAACTCAGGCATTATTCACTCAGGGAGAAAGTAGTAAGTAATGGCTAATGCTTCAGCCCTGGAGTCAGAGAGACTAGGTTTGAATCCCAGCAATATTATTTGTTAGCTATATGGCCTTAAAAATAAATGAATGATCGGTTGATTTTATTTAATAATTGTATATTTTCTAGAGGAATCCCACAATATTGAATGTTTTCCCATCATTATAGACTTCATTAAAAACCAGTCTCAAATAAGTTTGTTTTCATTCTCAGTAGAAAAACTCATTTAAAACTAATATGTAAATTTTTTATACATTTATATTTCCTTGTATTATTATTTATTTTCTGGAGAACAGAAATAAGTGTAAGGGCATCTCTCCTGGGGCATGAATAAGTTGGTTTAGATAACATGTTGTTACAAAGTCTTGTTATAAATAGTGTAAATCCATAGCCTGGTTCTCCCAGAAGAATCCAAATTTATTCCTGTTATTCTGGATTAATTATTAAAGGACCCTTATTTCCTTTTCAAAAATATTCTTGTTTGGGTGATAAATTATAACGTCATCCTAATTATACAGAATTTTTCTGTTTAAGGTTACAGGAAAACTGAAAGGATTGTATAACAAAGACATTAAAAAGTAACCATCCAATGTCTAAGACAACATCCCAAGGGCAGTTATTTACATCATATACACTATGAAGCTTATCTTTCAAAAATATTTTTGGATATTCTCTGTGAACCATGCTCTTTGTTTTAAATTCCTTTGCATAATGGCCTGCTTATTTCTTGCCCCATGCACATTTTCTTCCTTCTTCTTCCCTCATCTTGGGCCATGACCACAACCTGCAGGTGCAGGTTCTGCATGATTTAAAGAGCTCAGAATAAAGAGTTCAGAACAACTTTTTAGGGTTTAATTGATAGAAAATCAAATTACATTGACTTTGATATGATGAACAATTGCTCTTCAAAGATGTCCATTTCCTATCCTCCCTTAACCTAATAATGTTACCTTACATGGTAAACGGGACTTTGAAAGAGTTCTTAAATTAAGGATCTTGAGATGGGGAGATTATTCTGGATTATTTGGGTAAGCCCAATGTAATCACATGTGTCCTTAGGAGAAGGAGTAGGAGAATCAGAGTCAGAGAGAGAAGATATGAGGATGGAAGCAGAGGTCAGGAAGGAGAAACAGTGCTACACTGTTGGCTTTGAAGATGCATGTAGAGGCCATAAGCCAAAGAATGTAGGTAGCTTCTAGATGTGGGAAGAGACAAGGAAACAGTTTTTCACTGTAATGGTTATGTCAAACTTGCCTAGGCTTTAGTACCTAGTTATTTAATCAAACACCAATCTAGGTGTTGCTGTTAAGATATTTTGTAGATATGGTTGACATCTACAATCAGGTGACTGTATAACGTGCATAGGCTTCATGCAATCAGTTGAAAGTTTTAAAAGCAAAAACTGAGGTTTCCTAAAGAAGTAAAAAAAAATTCTTGTGAATCCTGGACCCTAAGCTCACCACTGAATGTTTGAATATTGAGGGAGATAAGGGAGATGAGGCCAACGTACTGAAACCACATGAACTAAGGGAGTTGTTTCCTAGGAATAACGGGGTATTCTTATCAGAAGAATGGAGTGTGGCAAAACTGAGCAGTCAAATACACACAAGCCACTACAATCAACCTTGTGTTTGAAGAGTAGGTTGTGTGAGGGTTAAGACTTGGGCAGTGGCCTATCTGCTAGATCAGCTATTAGCTCACAAATTCCTTCTCAGTTCTTGTATCCCCCAACTTAGCATGCCTTGTATCCAATTCATAAAATCCTTGGCCCAGCACACATAGTCTCTGGGCACAGCAGAGATGATTCCGGGAAGTTGCATTTCGTGTTCCTTCTGTGTAATGTTTGAGCAATAACCATAGTGTTTAAATAATCCTGCAAATAAATAGCGGACATGCCTGTACATCTGGATTAAACTGCGGCTGTGCCGGTATGAGCAAACTTCCCTCTCTGCCTAAAGTCTTTTTCCACCTACCTCCCTTGCAAGCTCCCAAGGTGGATTCAGTGCACATAGGTTAACTGCTCTAATGCTACCAAATGTCATTGACATATCAGAATTAAATATATTTCTTTCTAACTCAGCATTCTGAGACAGGAGTTCCTGGATGGGAAGGTTTTGTTTTGTTTTGGTTTTTGTTTGTTTGTTTGTTGTTGTTTTAAGAGACTCTCCTTCAAGTGGCAGCTCAAGGTCTCAGGACATTTCCATATTATAGAAGAGGGTGTCCACCACTGTCCACCACATCCACGGAGTCCTCTCCTATCAGCCCACAGATTGTAATAAAGGATGGAGGATCAGCCATGGAAAGGTTTTATGTGTGGAGGCTGAAGCTGGCATTTATCATTTTCACCTACATTCCATTGGCCAGAACTCAGTCACAGGTATGCACTTATATGCACATGAGTCTCAGGAATGTTATTTAACAATGAGCATAAAAGAAGGAGAAAGATTATTGTTGAATGACCATCCATTCATTGCCATAGACCTCATTCCATTGTAACTGGTTTCTTTCTAGTTCCTGGGATCAAACTCTATACTCCCAGCCTACTAACCAGTCCATCATTTATACTGGACAGAGAACATCAAAACAGAATGGTAATCGTTTTAGAAAGAGCAGGAGCTCTCCATTGCCCTGGCCTGTTGCCATCACTGCTTCAGAGTCTGGCTGTCACACACCCTTTTTGCTGACTGCTTGCCTAGACTCACAATCCCTGACTTACCTGATGGTCCGGTTTCAAGGCCGGGTGACAGTCTTTTCTACCTGCCAAATTTTATCCTAACACTACCCACAAATTTACAACAATAGCTCTCAATCTGGGTTTCCATTTACATACTTATTTTTACTGCGTAATTATTATACCTTTACTTGCCTACTTTTAGCAATGCTATGGCAACATTTCCTGCCCTGTTTTAGTTACAGCCTGTCAAATCCTTAACAATAATCCTAATTTGTCACTCAGCTGTAATCATTTTCTCCATGCAAGTTTTGACCTTCATGATCTGAACCATGAGTGCATTAATTTTTACTCATCCTCCAGATAAAACTCATGCAATTCAGAGGAATTGTAAAAGTGAAAGTGGGCGACAGGAATTGGGAGAGCAAGAGGGTGAAGGTGGGCAGCTTTTTACAATACCACCCACAGAGCTTCTCCAAAAAAGAAGGTGGAGAAATGGAAGTGGGAACACATGACTGAGAATAACAGGAAGCTGGAGAGTGAGAACAGGAAAAATGACAGTGTTGCAGAACATCACACTTCTGAAGCTCTCTGGGAAATTGTTCATTTACCAGCAAAGGCTGAAGAGAATCATAAGTTTTGGCTATGCTTGGAGTTCCCCCAAAGAGATGTGTTTCTCTGCTCTTCCCAGCAGTAAATTTCAATCTTCCCTGAGTGTCTACAGTAAAATTGCATAGGGGCACACCCTAGAAAAGCCCAAACGGGTTTTAATAACTAGGAAACTCTAACAAATTATGTCATTTTCAATGAACATTTATATAACAGTAACTCACTCTGAGCAGGTGCTCTGTACTGTTATTATATAATATTCCCATCACTGTACAGCCACACATTTGTACATGTCTAGCTCCTTGCCCTTAGGTGATGGGTCACATCTGGGTCTTTCCTCTTCTCCCTGAGCAGACCTCATAACCTCATACTATAGAAAGCAGAAGTGCCAAGAAAAACAATGGAAACAGATGATAGTGGAAAGAAAATGTGGAGAAAAATACAAGAAATAAATAGGAGAGAGGTCATAAAAGGGACCCTGTATAAAAGCATGTATCTTTGATTTATCAACAAGCTTTAATTGAGCAACTCCTATTTCTCAAATGTGTGCTTTACCGTGATACCAAGTAGGGCCCTTAAGAAGGCTTGCATTTTGTGAAATACTTCAAGACAGTGGGTGCTGAGTGACAGAAGGTAGGTACAGATTCAGAGGCTAAGACTTTTCTAGAAAGAAAGTTCTGTGCTGACTGCAGAACTCTGAGGAAGATTTCTGGGGAAGTAGAAGCTGAGCTGGGCTTCAAAGGCTGAATAGAGACTTTGAAACGAGAGACAAGGGCTGAAGGTGTATTAAGGCGGGGAGCAGGTAACACTACAAGAGAATGGAGGTCTGAATCACACACCCTGCTGTGCAGGAGCATGGATTGATTATGAAGACAGGAAATGCTGAGGAGCATGAGGAGAAATAGAGAAAAGCAGATGAGACTGAAAAAATGAAGAAAATGATAACTAGATAAAGAATGAGGAGGAAGAGACAGGGAAAGGAACAAGAGTGAGAGAGAAAAAGAAAAGACCAATGCGGCTCCAGATGTTCACTAGCTTCTGAGCTTGAATCAACTATGGTGGCCTCAGAAAGCCTGGTACAACTAAGAGTTGTGCCTTCCCTGATGGCTGTGCGCCTCCATTGGCTTACGAGGCGGGTGGCAGATGGAGAATCTCAGGCTGACCTGATCATGGCATCTTCAATCACAGTTCTCAGTTCAATACAAGGTATTCTGTAGTCTCCAACATTAGCAAGTGAAATGAAGGAACTGAAACAGGGATATGTAAATTCATTCAGTTATGGGTGAGAGAGTTCCTACATCATATTAAGTTTCCTTTTAAATATTCTATTTTTTTTTTTCATTTTTTATGGGAAAGCTCCTGATACTTAAATACAGACCATTACAATGCCATTTCCCCCAACCCAAAGAAATATAAAGTAGGAGAGGGTTTGTTTTGTTTTGGTTTGCATAATGGTTACTAACTCATTTAACAATGTAGTCTCAAATATCAATGTTTATATGAGGAAAAAAAAAAAAAAAAAGGGGTATCTATCATACATTTCCATCATAATATCCAAATACTTTAACACAGCCTCTAGGGGTTTTGCACTGTGTCAATTTAGCTAAACTGGAAGCATGTTTCCCATAATCTCCTTCCCTGTAGGTTCTGGGTTATATTTTTCACAAGAAAAGTTTGTGTAAGATTTCGAAGGCAAATGTGAAGAAGCAGTGATATTTATACTTGAATTGTCAGTGTAGGGCTAGATGCAGTTGTAGTTCACGTACATTGAAGGTGACTCTTTGGCACAATATAGAGAAAAGACTGGCAAAAGATACAATGAAATTTGGGATTATAGTCATATGGGTGAAACATGCACTATAAGAGTTAATCTATTACTTAATATACTTTTTCATTTTAACATTTATCAAGCACTTACTCAATGAAAGACACTGCTAGGTGCTGGTGGGGAGAAGAGTATAAAGGTTCCTTTACACTGCCCCTGGCCTCAAAGGGCTTGCAATCAAATAAGAGAGGGAAAAACTCTGTCATTGGGACAAAATGATATGAAGTATAAAACCTTATGAGATATACACACCATGAAGTGTCAGATTGTTCATTGGTTCCGTCCTACACTTTGTCTTGAGAATCCACCATATGTCCCTTGTTTTAACAGCACAAAAGGCTGCCAATCTTGCTTTCAAGGTGTAGAGGCAATGTGAGGTGATGAAGCCAACCTTAATTCTATGCAAATCTTCCTGAAGAGGCAACGTTTGAATTAGGAAAGTATTTTGCCAGGCAAAAGGGGAGGGGAGAGCACTCTAAGTAGAAGGAATGGCTGAGATCAGGAGTAG
Source organism: Cabassous unicinctus (assembly GCA_029593785.1). NCBI lineage: Eukaryota > Metazoa > Chordata > Mammalia > Cingulata > Chlamyphoridae > Cabassous > Cabassous unicinctus. Next base: position 20,039 of record JAQZBX010030802.1, on the reverse strand, counting down.
AAGAGGGAAACATACGGTAAAATCTGAATGTAGAAGACTTGGGATGCAGTGGGAAGAAAAGGAGGGTGAGGTAAGGACCTGGGGAGCCTAAAGGTCCCAGCCTTTGCCTTTACAGACTGATTTCAGTCCAGGTCAGTCTATGTGTTTGATAAGGTTTGAATAGGCTCAGATCCCCCTACATGGTTTGATTGAGGTTATAACTCAGAGCAAAGCCTCCACCCTCACATACCCAAAGAGGAGAGTGGAAACAGCTACCACTTGACTTCTGTGCCCTAAAGCTAGACTGTTTTCTCCAAGGATGGGAGCTTATTCTCTGGGGAGACAGGTTTTCAGGATTTCATACTGACTCCATGTGACCAGGCCATATTTGACAGGAGAACAGACAGGAGAACAGTTTCTCAATAAGTACAAGACTTTGCTATTGGCAGGAGAGAGACGTGAGGGACGTTCAGAGGAAAAATGTCCTGCTACAGCTCCTTCCAAAAGAACATAGTCTGTTTTCTCTCCATTTTGCCAGCCTACAGTGATAGATGACCCTAGTGGGAAGGTTGCTCTTGAGAATATTTACAAATTCTCCAGACAATCACATTGTCTAAAAGCCAGTTATTAATTAGGCTACATGGTTCTCAGAGGTGAAAAAAAAGAAGAAAAAAAACCCCACTAAAATCCTAACTTTCACATATGAATTCCTAATATTAATAACTAATTTCAGAAATACTCAATTCAGGAAAACAAATGTTGTCATAAGGAGACAAAATTCAAAAAGATATTTTTCTGCTTTCAATTGACTTTACTGAGTACTTAATATGAATTTGTTTTGGGAGAAAAATCTGAACATAAAGGTCAAGTGAAAATGAACATAAAAACAATTCATAATCTCTCCACCTAAAACCCTTCCCTGTAGACATTTTGGTGTATATGACTCCTCCAGTTTTCCCCACCTATACATATATTTTCTTATAAAAATGCCTTGTACTGTACAGTAATATTTTGTAAATTGCCTTTTTAACAGATTAAAATCGACATATATCCACATTAATAATAGTACTTCTACAACACAGATGCATAAGCTTATATAAGTAAATAAGTTTAAATATGAAGTGTCAGATGCTTGAATTCACAGTTTAACCCTTTGAAAGCTGTAGCAGGCTGAATGGCAAAAGTGCCTCACTCTCATTTATTCAAATATGAGTGAGTCAACAGCTATCAAGATGCCTTTCCTCAGGCCCAAAGACCCTATTTTAATGATACAGTCTCCGATGATCAGTGGCTGTTATCATTTTCAGGCAAAGACTGCCTAAGACAAACACACTGACAAATAAACAAAGAGAAATAAAGCCCAAGTAGCCTCAGACAGCACACTGCTGGGGAAGGGGAGGGGACAAGAAACAAACCCTTGCCTTGCTCCTTTATTAACACTGATTTCACTTGCTCTCTTCCAGCATGCTCCCTCTGCCCCATGCCATCAGAATAGGAAGGAAGGGCAGCTAGCTGAATACCAGGGAAATGATCTGAGAGAATCCTTCTGGGACTAGACATTAACTTCACACCAGAATAGCCAGCAATTACAAATAATGCTTGGAATTCACGGGACTTCTCTTACAAAAGCAACCCTACTGGGCCACAGACTTTAATGTCATTTGGGTCTTGCTTTACATGAGAGTAGTAGCTGCATTTCTGCAAAGTTGGGAGTGATTTAGATTTTAAAAACTGAATCACATTAAAAATGTACTAAGATAACTCAATATTTGAAGGAAGGCTGCAGTGAATTCCATGGAAACTCAAAGAATCCTTTGGTTCTGTGAATAATGGCTCTCAAAATCCTCTTGAATTGATCGTGCAAGTTCAGATTTTCATATTGGAGGAGAGCAGTCTATGGTTTTCTCTCAGATCAATTTTGCTTATTAATATTCATAAGACTCTTTGTTTTAAATAGTGATGTTTCATTTTGTGGTCACCATGTTTCATCCTGAAATGTGATTATTTTCAGTTGTCATCTCTATTGATATCATGCTAAATATTTCATATAGGAAAACTATTATTGTAGATTATATATGGGTAAAGATGGAGGGAAATGGAGCCAATTAGCACACTATTTATATCTCATGGCCTAAGAGTGGAACAGAAAGACAGTTATGATCACATCAACAGAAATAACCTGTTCCTAGCTGTGAGGAAGAATAGATGTTCATACCAAGGAAATGCATCAGAGATAAGAACTAACTACACAAGTCAGTTTCTAAACTCATTCACTTTTATATTAATTGCATCTGGTGGAACAAAAGGTTAGACAAAAAAAGACCAGAAAAGACAAAAGGATGACAAAAGACTTTTTTTTTTTGGAAAATTGCCGTTCATAGATAAATAACAAATAATGGAATCCATATTTGTGTGTAGAGCAAACTTCAAAACAGAGAAAATTATTTTAGGTTTTCTTTTATTATTATTTTGGAATTTTGCTGCCATAAATATAAGATTTCTACCATATAAAGTCATATTTTCCACAAGCCCATTTTGAAAAAATATATAGTAAACTTAATGGCATGAGACATCCAACAATACCTGATCCATTATGCCATCACATTCCATTCATGCAAATACTAAGTCCTTTCAAGATATATGCCCATAATACTATGGTCCATATCCAACCTTGCATGCTGAGTAAAGCTAGAAATACTGCCTAGTAATGAAAAATTCATATGTGGGATAGTACATGCCTTGCCATAAATACATAGAAAAAAATTTTCCCCTTCAACAGCTACATCCAAGAAGAGAAAGATAAGGTGCTACCTGGGAGTTGTTTACAGATCTGCCCCAGGCCACATGTCACTTCCCCCTCCTGCATGGTTTCCATCATCAGTTGGCAAAGGAGGATGATACCTCATAGCAAGAGCCTTTCTTCTGTATATTTGTGGCCACAAACAGCCATCAAGCTGGCTCTTCAAACATCTAGGATGATTGTGAGTCTTCCTTGACACTACAGCCTATGTGAAATCCCTTAATCTCTCTCCCTTTTCATACTCTAGTTGAGGCTGGGAAAGAAAGGGAAGTCACATTACCCTAGGTGATACTTTTGCATGCACAAGCACATATTCGATGGTCCTTGAATTAAAAAGCAACGAGATATTCAGGTGAGAAACGGAAAGTTGCTCTACTCTTTACTTCACGGATATACAAATTGGATGACTTGCTGTATGTAGGCTCCAATACACCATTTTATTATACATGAGGAATGTTTTTAGAAATGAAAAAGTTGTTACAAGGTAATCTCAGTAAGTTTCTATTACCTCACAGTTTTATTTCTAAAACTGGATGGATTTTTGGTTCTGCCAAGATGTAACATCATTCCTTCCAGGTGCTCCCTCTTATAACAAAAAACTCTGGATGTAACACAACAACAAGCATAGGGAGACTGAGAAAAGATAGAAATAAGAAGGTGTACTCTCTAGGAACCTCAGGATTTGAGGAATGGCAAGGTGGTGCAGTCCTTGGTTTTCGTACTGCCCCAGGGAAGCAGGTGGTGCTACAATTTCCTAGTGTCAGTAGGAACTAGATATGACCAGATCTTCCATTCACTGACTGGTAGAAGTGGTGCTCTAACTCTCCTACAGGTGTAGTGTCCAAGAGAGAAGCTAATCTTCCATCACTTTTGACACTGATATTGGAAGTTCTAGCTACTGCAATAAGACAAGAAAGGACATAGAAGATATAAAGTTTAGAGAAAAATTTTTAAAAAGTTTGTCTCTATTGCAGATGACATGTTTGTCTATGTAAAAAAAAGTTCCCAAGAAATACACAAAAAAAGAAGAAACAAATAAAAGTCTACAATAAGTGTGTCCAGCAATGTAGCAGAATATAATATCACACAAAAATCAATTGCATTTCTGTACACTAAAAATAAACCTGTGGAAATTGAATTTTAAAATGCTATTTATGATCACTTCAAAACTGGAATAAATAGGCATAAACTTAACAAAACATGTACAGAATTGCTCTTCAGAAGAAATAAATCAAAGAAGACATAAATAAATGAGAATTATAGCATATTCATGGACTGGAGGACTCAACATACAATAGATGTCAATTCTTCCCCAAAAAAGTTTAATAAAATTCCTGTGAAAATCCCAGCAATTTTAAATAGACATAGATAAGCTTATTCTAAAGTTTATATGGAAGGTCACAGGCTTTTGGCTAGCTAATACAATCTTGAAAAAGAAAAGTAAAGTTGGAAGAATCACTCTACCGAATAGTAATGCCTATTACGTAGTTATAGTAATCAAGAGAGTTGTACTGGTGGATTTAGAGACACATAGATCAATGGAACAGAATGGAGAACACAGAAATAGACCCATGTGAATGTGCAAACTGGTTTTTTAAAAAGTGCAAAAGAAATTCAATAGAGGAAGGAGAGTCATTTCAACAAATGGTGCTGAAGCAAAATGGTGCTGAATCATCTATAGGCCAAAAGAATGAACCATGACTTAAAGCTCATGCCTTATACAAAAGTAATTCAAATTGGATCACAGACTTAAATGTATTCTATAACATTTTTAGAAAACAACATAGGAGAAAATCTACTTGATTTCCCTCCAAAGAGAACAGTATGGAAAGGTGGGGGTGGGGATGGATAGAGAAAGAGTAACTTTACAATGGAGAAACCTGAAAAATACTGCCTCAACCAGGTGATCAAAATTCACATGTGATGTGATGTGATGTGATGTGATAAAAATGCCAGCTTACCTCTGTGGTCTTCCTCACAAAAACACATCATTCTACCCAATCATGAAGAAAACATTAACAAATCCAAATTGAGGGACTTTCTACAAAATACCTGACCAGTATGCCTCAAAATTGTCAAATTTATGAAAAAGCAAGGAAATTCTGAGAATGTGCCACAACCAAGAAGAGCCTAAGGAGACAACTGCTAAATGAAATGTGATGTCCTAGATGGACTCCTGGAACTGAAAAACAATATCACACAAAACAAAGGAGATCTGCATAAAGTACAAACTTTAATTAATACTGATGTATCAATATTGATTCATTAACTATAACAAATACAAAATTCCAAAAGGAGATGTTAATAATAGGTGAAAATTAGTGGTAATAGTCTGATGATGTTCTTTCATAATCTGTAACAAATGTTTCACAACAATGTAAGGTTTTGGTGGAGGGGTGATGTACGGGAATTCTGCATGTTATGCATGAATGTTTTGTAAGCTCACAACTTTTCTAATTAAAAAAATGAAAAAAAAACTCATTGCATGGAATATGGGAACTATACTATCTTCAAAATTTTTCTGTAAATTTAAAATCGTTCCAAAAAAAAAGTTTAAGTGAAAAAAATTTAAAACTTTTGCTCTGCAAAAAGCCCTTTAAAGAGGATAAAAGTCCATGCTACAAGCTGGAAAAAAATATTTGTAAATCACATAAATTAACAAAGGACTATTATCTAAAATATATAAAAAACTCTCAAAACAACATTTTAAAAAATCCAACTATAATATGGCAAAAGACATGAACATATATTTCACCAAAGAGGATGTTTTAATATATGTGGCATATGAACAGATGAAAAGATGTTCAAAATTATTAGCCATCAGGGAAATGCAGATTAAAACCACAATGAGATATCACCATATTCATACAAAATAAAAGTGAAAGCACCAAATACTGGCCAGGATGTAGAGAAACTTATTTACTCGTATATAACTGATGGAAATGTAAAATGGTCCAACCACACTGGAAAACAGTTTGGTAGTTTCTTATAAAACTAAACATGTAATTACTATACAACCTAGTAATTTCACTCTTGGACACATAGTACTGAAAAATGAAAACATATATTCATGCAAAATCTGTACACAAATAATCATAGCATCTTTTTTCAAATTTTATATCCAAAAGCTAGAAACAACCTAGATCCTTCTAACAGGAAAGGTTAAACAAATTACTTTATGGAACACTAGCCAGCAAGAAAAAGGGACATACTAATGATCCAGGACACAATTTGGGTGAATCTCGAGGAAATTAGACTGAGTGCCAAAAAAAAAAAAAAAGCCTCTCTTAAAAGATTACATATTGTTTAATTTCAGGTATACAACATTAAGGAACTAATAAAATGTTAGAAAAATAGAGAACAGATCAGTTGTTGCCAGAGGTCAGGGATGGAGGGGCAGAGGGTGGAGTGGGTGTGGCTATAAAAAGGACAAAATGAGGGATTTTTTTGGTGATGGAGCTGTTCTATATTGAAACTGCATCAATGTCAATATTCTGGTTTTCATATTGTACTATGCTTTTGCAAGACATTGCCTTTCTGGAGAACTGGGTGTGCAGGATCTCTCTGCATTATTTTTTACAACTGCTGTGAATCTACAATTATCTCAAAATAAAAAGTTTAATTGAAAATTGCTTGTATGGTGGCCCTAAAATATCTCTTAATTCTTATAAATTCATGGATGAACTCAATGCAAATCACACAATATTAATTGTGCTGGTTACAGTAATCCAATATAAATTAAATTTACAGACTTACCAAATTTTCCTTCTGTCTCTTCCCGTAAATATTACATTCATATAAGTTTCAGAATCGACTTCTTTCTCATTCTATATCAATCACTCCCTACTATATTCTTGACATAAGGCAGGCACAAATCCTCCTTCTGAAGAATGTTTCACTGTTCCATTTTACCCTGCTCCATTATAATTGCCCCTAATTGTTCTACTAATGCCTTTCTTCTCTCTCCCATTAGCTCCCATTTATTAACAGAAAGCTATTCAACCTTTCTAGAGAGCTTACACATTTGGGGCCATAAAAAGGATATCAGTATAACCAAAGACTTGGGTAAAGAGAGAAGTACTATGGCATGTTGTAGTGGCTAGCTGACTTTTAACACTTCTCTATTTGCAGGACCCAAAACCTCAGAGTAAGCAGAACTGCACATTACAATTGTCTCGTTGTTTTCTGCAGAAAAGTAATTACCTTTAGCACGGCATTGAACCTGGTGATACTATTTAGAGTGTTTTTACATAAAAATAAATATACTCTACTAAATAATAATTGTCTCTTGCCTCTGCTATTGACAATGCTGGTTATATATTATATACTTCGCTGGCCTATACTGTTACCTTCAAGCACAGATTTGGTGAAAGAGTTAGAAACAATGACAGCTAGGTGTTGATTTGCTGTTAATGGAGAAAGTACCAAGGCTTGACTGACCTTTATTTATCCAGGGCTCATTTTAATTCAGAAAAATTCAGTTGCCTTGAAATTAAAAAAAACAACAACAAAAAGAGGTGGTTTCCTTATTTCCATTTTCCTATCCTGGGGGAAGAAATAAAGAAGTGAATAGAGCTGGCTGTTTATCACAAAGGGCCCTTTTGCCCTAGTTTGATGTGGAGGCATGGGAAATTGAAATTTACAATACTACAGACACTGCCCTCCTCGGGAACAGGTCACCCTGAGTGGGTCTGTATTATTGATTGGCTTTACATGTTCATCATATTTCCGCGCAGCCATTGCTTTGAGAGCAGAGTTGCATTAATGCAGTCCAGGGCATTAATCAGATAAATATTCTATTTTGAAAATAATTTTTTTCTCAGATTTTCTTTTGCTTCCTCACCCTTGCCCCTTGTTTCTGCTCTGTAAATTAATTTTATTCATATCCACAGAAGCCGGCTGAAATCACAAGGGCAGGCTGGGAACCTGGCCATCTCAGATGCTCCTTTGAGTGCTCTGCTCAGAAACCTGTCACAGGTTATTCTTTCCCTGGGGCACACTTTACAGCTGGTCTCCAAGATCATCCCATGTTTTTAGGATCAATAAAAGATACCGTGTGCATACATGTTAAGATCACAAGGCTTTGAAGTCAAAATTGTTGAAAATAAAAGTTCTTCTCTGTCACATACTAGAAACATAACCGCTCAGTGCCTCATTTTACTCATCTATAAATTTCTACATGTTACAGAGGTATGGGATAAAGGTAACATAATACAATTAATTCAAAGACATGGTCAGTGATGAGAAGGAAGTATATGCTCATTTCAATGTTTTTAAGAGAATATTAGGGCTAGAAAAGGCTTTAATAACAATTTGGCCCAAAGAGTCTACAGAAAAATGGATATGGCAGAATCAACAGAACCACCTGGGATTGCTTGCCAAAAAATACATGCACATTTTCATGTTCAACCAAGTTTCCAAATCTTAGTGAATCAGATACCCATGTTTATTATATTATTCTCATGGGTACTCAGACTTGGAGGGGACTCAGGTGGGCTCAGAAAAATCTAAGGATCTTCTCTAGCTTCTCATCATCTGTCCCTTCCTCTCTATGTATAATGCTAAAGTACATCTTTGAACATCTGCACAAAGCAATACTTTAACCATCATTTAATTTAACTACAGGGAACTCACCACCTCTTAGAGCAGCCTTGTCCATAACGAGCAGTTTGATAATGCTGTGCCCAGTACATTCCACCCACTGATGCTAATTCTACGCTTGAGCTCATAAAGAATAAATTTAACCTCTCTGAAACCCAATCTTTTATTTTATCCAAATATTCTTGCCAAATACATCCTCATAGATAGTCTCAGATGCCTGTCTCCTTCCTGTTCTCTGACAAGTAATTCACCTTTGGAATTTTCCTTTTTCCTGTCCTAATCACTCCTTTCCTTGACAAGTGAAGACCAAAGTTAATTGAGGGTGGGATAAAGGGGCAGGAGGATTTATTTTCACTTGTCTGAGCTGCTATAAAAGGATCCTCACTTTTTTCTATATATTTTCCATCTCCTTACCAAAACATATGTTGCCTAAGACAAAAAATGTTTCTAACATGAGAATCTAAGATTTTAAAGTTGAGCCATTGTCTTAGTTTGCCAGAGCTGTTGTTTTTGGCTCACTGTTTACAGAGGTTACAAATCTCAAACCAAAGCATCAGCAAGGCCATGCTTTCTCTCTGGGTCTGTAGCATTCTGGAGACCCGGTAACTTGCATCTCTGCTTCTTTCACATGGCCATGTCCTTGTTCTCTCCTCCTGTGGCTTTTCTGACTTCTAGCTTCTTTGTGTTTGGGCTTGTACCAACTGCCTTCAGGCTTCTATTACTGACTATGTACAAATTTCCTCTTAATAAGGCCTACGGAAATGCAGATTAAGACCTTACCTGATTCAGTTTGGCCACACCCAACTAGAATCTTTGAAGATCCTTTACACAAATGAGTCCACTCACCTTAACACATTCAAAGGTACTATTTCTTAATGGGTTCACACCCACAGGAACATGGATTAGGACTTGTACACATCTTCTGTGGGGTACATAACCCAATCCTCAACAGGCAGAAAAGGGGTTAAAGGGCATTAAGAGAACACATCTCAGATGTCATAGTCCCATATTAATGATTAGGCACCTGAGGCACCAGGAGGTTAACTGACCTTCACAAATTCATACTGGAGTGTTAGTCTCCTGACTCCTGTTCAAGGGCATTTGATAATAAGATTTCCCACTCACTTGGTACTATTCTCTCAAGCCAGAAGCCTAGACATTTTTTCTTTTACCTGAATAACATTTTCAGACAATATTTAAAATTCAGATTTTACATTAAAACTATGAATTTCTAGCTTTTTAAAAATGTGGAATTCTTGCAATTCTGAGACCACATTTCTACTTTTTGACAATGGGCTGAAGTTTAGTTGTGCCTGCACCCTGTAGAAGGAGTCACTCTGTCCTGGTGACCTGGCCGGCCTCTATCAGTATTTAAGTTTATTATGCTGCCTTTTGCAAGGCACAGCCTAATTCTACAAGCACTTTCATATCTGCTATTTTTTTAATTTTAGCCTATGACAATCCTATATAATATTTGGAGCTGGTACAATGTGTATTTCAGCTGTCTGAGTCCCCTAATGTGTCAGGCAGGGCTAGTGTGGTGCAGTGCAAGTTCCTAATAAATGGTAGCTACGAATATTTCCTGCAGACTGAGCAGGGGAACTCAGGTCTCCTGGTATCCTCCCATGGTGATGCTCACCTCACACGCCATATGTTCATGTGCCTCCCTTGGCCCTAGTTTCTGAAGTTTCTTAAAATGAAAACCTCATTGGGCTGCTGAGGAGTATACTCCTGTGGCTTGGCACTAGATGAGCTACTGCAACATCTCAACATCCTGCCCCAATCCCTCCCCACTCCCAATAAAGTTGACGGTTTTCCTAACCCAAACACTTTTTTTTCTGATAACCTATCATTATGGGTTAAATTTTAGCATTAAAACAGTTTCTTTTGTCTTTAAATTACAGGATCTTTAAAAACAAATTTTGTAGATGGCACAGGTTATATAAGCAAAAGGTATTATTATTGTTATTATTTGTAAAAGTAAAAAACTGTGCATGGAAGAATTAACTTATTAGGCTTTAACCATCTTTAAATTTCCAATATAAATTCATTTTCCTAGGTACACTTCTCTCTGAGAAATGAAAGGTTTGAAGTGAAAAAGATATCATTTAGTAGGTTAAAGAGAAAAAGAGGAGAGGCATTTTCTTGTTGGTGATGGGTAGAAAAATTAGAATGTTTTTTTCTTTCTTTTTGACCTCTTGGCTTTGAGCTGTTTATGGTCATCCTGCTGGAGATAAGAGGTAAACAGGCAGATATCCTGGTGTGGAATTTTGGAGAAAAATCTGGATTAAAGACAGAGTTTGGTTAAAGCCCAAATTTCAGTCTTTTTTGTAGCCTCTGTAACTATTTATTTTATAAATAGTATTTTTTATCGCTGCCATTCTCATGTACCTTTAAGTAATTTCTGAAGTTTAACCTTTTCAAAGTACATTGTTCAGGAGAGATGAAAATTGCCATTACCTTTTTCTTGTTTTAATTTTGTTATTTAAAAAAGAACATTGTATACCACCTTGGTTCATTCATGTAGTCTGGTAAAGAATCTTAAGCAGACATTTTTAATTAATGAGCATTTCTTAGAAGTTTTGGGTCATAAGTATGATTTCTGAAGCGAAGCAAATACATTAATATGTTTGCCTTAAACTTGTAGACATTTGTATTTAGTTGTAAAAAAAAAAATCCAAACATATGAATACAATTGCTCAGGATGGGGGTGGGGGTTGTAAAGCCAGGGGGAACTGCCCACAGGAACCCTAAGAGGTCATCTCTATAGGACAAAAATAGTCACAGAGTAGTAGTACATTTTCTCTTAGTTACATGGCCAATAAATGATAAATCCAGTGCTCCCTTCTCACAAAGTCAATCTCCCTCTTTCTGTGTTCCGTGAGTATTTGTTGAGTGCTCACCTGGTGCCCAGGATGCATAAAGCCCATGGAGGAAGTAAACGAGAGAAAGATAGGAACCCTGAAGAGAGGGCAGTCACAGAGAGATTGCCCTTTAGGGCACATCAGGAATCCCTCTCCTTGTCTCTACTCCCACGCTCCCTTTATGTAGACCGCCACTGTACCACCTGTGAACTGTGAGAGGCTTCATATCATTTGCAGCCCCAGCTCTGTTCCCTTCCTTTTAATTAATCACCAGCACACTAGGCCTGAATTACCTTCTAAAGATGTCACCCCTATTGGCGATGGCTCTACTTCAGCTAAGGGCTAAAAATCTGACACTCTGAGCCCCAAATCAAAGCCTTCTTAGTCTGGGAGAATCATGCTGACCAGTCTGACTTTCCTTTTCTTCCCAAGATGAAGCCTCTGATGCCGCCAAACTGATCCCTCCCAGTCCAGCACTCGAGACATGACATCAGTAGAGACAATTTCCAGGACTGGAAGCCCTTATCTCAGTTTTCTACTCATCTAAGGCACTCTTATATAATAGATTTTCCTTAAATGCCATATCTTCTGAGAAACCTTCCCTTAGAGCAGGGGTTCTTAACCAATTCAAAAAAGCATTATTCTTGTGGGGATGTGTTGGTGCAGGTATGATATATTTATTAAATAATACATAGTATAGTGTGGACTTAGTAAGGGCTCTGCGGTTTTTACCTGACTGGCAAAGGGGTCCATGGAACAAAAAAGTTAAGAACCCCTGCCTTTGAGAGTCACAACCTGTCCTGATTTCTGTACACCTGTTTTCTACAATTCATTTAACACAGAACATATTGTTAGGTATCTTTTTTGGATGCATATTCTTATCAGGTCCTAGCAAATAAGAAGGTCTTCAAGGCTAAGACTGCTGCTTTACACAAGTTTGTTTAATCAATTGTCTGAAGAGATTAGAGAAAATTGATTTGAACAATGAGAAGATGAAATACAACATAAGCTCCATAAGGAATTTAAACAATAACCATTTATTAATGCCCTGGCTGGAGAGATCACAGGTAGAGTCTTAAGTTTGGGCACTGGGAGGCTTAAGTTTTAATCTAAGAACTGCTTGAAATCTCCCTGAACCTCAGCTTCACGTTACCCATAAAATGCAAATAAGGCCACTTGTCCCAAGTTATAGGAGAAACTGAGCAAGTAAAATAATTAAAACGAAGCTACACTTTACCTTCTTGAATGACATCCTGTCCAGAAACCTTGGGGCCTTTTTATTCACTTCAGCTATTCTGCACAGTACCTGGGGAGAGGGGGGAAATGGGGAGGATTGCTTCCTGAAGCCTCTAATCTAGGCAAACACTCATTAAGTTAAAGGCTTCCTGAGACCCTGGAGAATTCTGACAGGAAGCCAATTAACTTAGATCCACCCCTGACTCTGTCTGCTCCATATTTACTGTAAGGCTACTTCCCTACTCCATTTTATTTTTAGAACATATAATTAGTTACTGTGCGTTATAATTTCCCTGACCACAGGAAGAATTTAACTGTACCATCAGGGGCACCTGCTCTCAATTCTAGGGATATTGGATGTTGGGTGTTTAGGGCACCTCAGGACAGAATCCAAGTCTCTGGGACATGGCGCCAATTTGAGGACCAACGCAAGACTTCCTACTTGCATGGCAGACCAAATACTTTCCATCATGGCTGTGTGATCCAGCTGAGAATGGCATGGACTGTGGAAAGAAGTGTTACTGTCACATTAGGTACCGGTCTTGGTTCTGAAAGGATTACAACCCTGCCTCTCCCATCACCAAAAAACAAAAGGAGGCAGTTCAGACTCTCACTTTGGATTATGGCAGATAGAACTAAACTTTGGTAAAACAACAAAGTTTGGTTTAAGTTGACATTTCAGTCTCAGCACCCGTCTCACACATACAAGTGTGCACACATGCACTCAGGGAAACACACATGCAAACACACAGCAATGCGCTCTCGTCGTCCCCACCTGCTCTCAGCACTTTCACAGATTTGAAGACGTCTATGACTGTGACTCCTCCCAAAAGCACATTTTTCACTATTCATTCTTTCACTTTTTATTGAATCCCCACTAGTTGCTTCTCAATCAGCTGGGAGCTTTGAAATATATTATGCAATGTATATATAAAATCAAACCACAAAAAGGATGCTACCGTCAAGAAATACACAGGTTATTAGGGAAAGTTAAAGGCTATGGTTTTGGTTCACTTTTATATAACAGAGGAGGCAGTCTAATGTGCATTATTTCATTCAACATCTACTGTGAAATGAGTATTATTATTCTATTTTTAAAAATAAGGAAACAGATTTGGAGAGGTCAAATAAATGTTTAAAGTTCACAGACTTATCATAATAGAGCTCCAATTTGAACCAAGGGTTGCCTGTCTTCAAAATCCATGTTAATTTTACAATAATATTTGATCAAAATAAATGCAATACAAGGAAAAAAGTATATATAAAAGCAGAGATAGAGTAAAAGTTATCCATATGTTGTCTTTGAAACTGTATTCCTCTTCCTAATATGGGACTCAGAATAAAATTGAGAATTAATAGGTTTCTGTTGAATAAAGATTACAGTGGTCATAGCAGGAGGAAGGAGGGTGGTTCAAGGAAGGCTTTGTGAAAGATATAATTTGATCATGGCCTTCAATGATGGGAAGGGTTGGGCATGCACAAATCAGAAACTAAATGATGAGAAATGATTTCCTGGTAGGTGAACAAAAGCAATGGGATATTGAAGGAATAGTGAAAAAAGAGTATTTGAGGAATGAGTAGTTAAATGGAAAGATACACAAAAGTTGTGATGGGAAAAAAAAAAAAGCCTTGGAGTGTAAAGATGGAATTCTGACTGTGTAGGTGTAGCTAGCTGAAATCATGCATTCCTGGGCCCCTCGGTAATGCTGGCCCTAAGGATTTCCTATCAGAATTCCAAAAAAAACAGAGATTCTTTCCCCTTGGGAGATTTCTTCATAAAACCACATGTAGAACAAATGAATCATATTGGCAGGCCAGGCAGGGGTAGGAAGAACATATTCATAGCTTTCTAGAAAACATTACCTCAAAGAGTTTAAAGGAGTGTGAAGATACAGAATAGAAGAGGGAGGGATATTTTACATACCTGTAAGAGAACAGTTTATGCAAAATTATATAGGTAAGAATATATAATCTATATACTGCACCTACTGAAAATTTGGACTCATCTGGCTTACAATTGATTCTATTTGTTTCTACCCACTTTATAATTTTATCTCAATAATTTTCCTTATATTGGTATATTATTCAAAGATTCCAGCTTTCCTTCCTCAGAAATTATAGTGCTTTTAGCTGCACTACTTATTTGTAGTTGATACCACATCTCACATTTGCAATTAAGGGATGTGGATTTGAAACTAAATGTAAGCAAAGTATGTGAGGTCCTTCAATCTGAATCATATACCTGCCTTGCTTGCAATCCATGGCTCCAACCATTCTTAATTTCCTTCTGTCTCCAAAATCTCACATTTCTTTCATACCACAACATCTACGCACATTCTGTTTCCTTTTCAATGGCACACTTTATCTGTATTCTTTTTCCAGCTAAATCACTCCAATCTTCTCTCCTGGAAGACTTCTATGATTCCTGAGCTAAGTGTGCTCTGAGAGCAACTGTGTGTATATGTGTGCATGCTACACCCTTTTGTTTCTCTTCAGACTCCTCCTACAATGAAAGGCCTCTACATGGTGCTCCTGGCTTATCATCCACGATAAGACAGTCTTGAAAATTTTCATTAGTCAAGCTTGGGATATGTGCCTAATCCTAGAACTAGAAACTGGAATCCAACCCTTCTTAACCATTCGATTAGAGAGGACACTGTGTGTGTGCATGTGGGGGGTGGGGGTATAAGAAGACATTTATTTTCTGTTACCAGGGCAAGAGACAAGTCAAAGAATAAAAGGATACAAGAAAAATTGATAGTCAGTGACCTTGGAATAATCAGACAACTCCTCTACTCTACCCTAAGAGCACATCAATATTCAACAAAAATAGATGGGGCCTTTCTCATGTGCAGAACAGTGTTTTTTGGGGGGGTTTGGTTGGGTTTGGTTGGGTTTGGTTGTTGTTCTTTTTAATAAGAAAAGGGATCTTTCCTGAGGTGGTCAGTTTTGAGCACAAATTAAATCCTGTATTTCTTTTTGAGGGGGTGGGAATTACCAAGCAGAGAACTAGTCTTTACTCGGCAAAGATGGTCAGACATTGAGCTAGATACTTTGTGTGCTTCATCTGATTTAATGATTATTACAGTGCTGTCTCATTTCCCAGATGAAGAAACAGTCTCAGCAATACTATGTAACCTGTCTATATCACCTAGCTGGTGATATGTGGTCCCAGGATTTGAAGCTGCATCTGTAAGTGTCCAAAGCCCTTTCTCCATTCACTATAGCATGGTGCTTGCTGTCCTTGTCTTCTATTTGATTTATAGTTACACCTATACCTAGATACTTTCAGTGCTTTCCATTTGATACCTTGGCCTATCTTCTTTTATGCACTTTTTAGTTGACATCTAGTCCCTAGAAATAGGGTACAAAAAAATGACTACATTTTTGCCATTAGGGGCTTCTTCCCAATATTCTCATCTATCTCAGATGAAGCAACAGAATAATTACAGGAATTAGGGAGCCTCGTTCCTGCTTTTCCAAAGAGGGCACATGTGAGAAACAGTTAAAGCAGCAAGCCATAACCCTATTAACAATAACAGTGTCTGAATTTGAAGGATTATGCATTTTGTCTGTTGCCTCTTTTTGTGAATTACTGACCATCTATATGTGAATTTCCTATGAAATGGACTGAGACTGAACATAGCATGATTTGACGTCAGCAATCATAATCAGAAATGGTGCTTTAAAGTTCTAATGAAAATAAATCAAGTTGAACTAGATTATCTAGACACAATTTTTATGAGTAAGACATGGCTGATGGAATAAGGTCTTCCTCCTCCCCTCTGCTAATATTTAAATTTCCATTGCTGCTTTGGGGTCTTTAAATAAACCATAAACATCTGGCAGAAAAGAAATGAGATATATAATGAGTTACAAACACAATGAGATTTATAAAATATTAATGTGCTTTGAAGTGTTTGATGTTATCTGAGAATAAAGAAAAACAAATATAGCACATCACTATTTCCAGATCTCCTCTATATTGACCATTAGTGCAATTTTCCTGAATCGTTCTATCATCAGGAATGAACATCGATGTCCAATATCTTTGCCCACCTGTTTCTCTGTTCTAATAATGGTCGTCCTCTAAATGCAGTCATGAAATATAATTAAGACTACAATCATTCCCTGCTGTGTGTAAATTCGGTTTTGACTATCTGCTATTGACCCTACTGGTCATTGGAAATATTCACACTTACTCAATAGGATTACTGTGGAGATTAAATGATACAAGTGAATGCAAGGTGGCTAGCCAAAATTTGAGTCATATTAGTACTGAAGCTGGTATAAAGAAGCAATTTCTAAATTGGTGACTGTCCCTCCTTGACTATCTTGCAACTGCATCTCCTTTGATGTTATTACCTAACAGCAAAGGACGTAACCGTGTTCTGTAACTAAGAACAATTACTTCACTTCTCTATGCCTGTTTCCTCCTCAATATGAATTAATAGGAATTAAAGCACCTATTTCATAAGACTGGTAATAAAAGCACCTAGTTCATAAAGCTCTCCTGAAGATGAAAAAAGAGTATACATATTAAGAACTTAGAAGAGGGTCTGATATGTAGTAAATGCTTAATAAATCTTGAGCACTGTCACCAAGACTGAGAATTTGCAAAGGTACCTGAACAGATTCCCTCAAGAATATGATGAATCAACTATAGTCCATGTGATTTAATGCCAGTATGGTTAGAGGTTCCAGATTCCTAGCACCAGGATTAATGATGTAAGTTAATAGGTTTTACAATCCCGTTTTACTCTAGATATATTCTTAAAGATGAGGAGTTGGGAACTCTGTGGCACACAGTGTCACTCTTCTCCCTGATGGCCATGGCAGTCTTCACTATTCAGTCCTGGCATTCCTTCTGAGCCCAGGCCAGGCATCAGCATCCTTCTCAACACATAATTGGATGAGAGGTAACCCATTTAACGCCACTTTCATGGAAACTCATTCTGATGCCATTATTCTGAATCACAGCTTAAGAAAGAAGTTGAATTGGAGAAAAGCGAAGCAGTGAAGGTGGCTACGAAGAGAACCAAGAATGACCAATATTCCCTTTAGCACCTTCCAAGTCCTTTCCCTATCATGAATACTAATATAATCAGATTCATAAAGTACCTCTTTCAAAATGACTGAAAAAATTATTAGTGCTACTAGGGAAGGAAAAGGAATACAAACAGAACACCAGCTCATAATTCCCTTTAACATGTTCCTAAAGGTGCCCTTCCCCAAGCATTTGCTCTTTACGTTCTACTGGTCACACTGGTATCTGACGTAACAGTCATGAAGTCATGTCCTTCATGTCCACTACCCTCGGATTCTTAGTCTAAATCACCCCAGCCTGCAGCCCTTCTCGCCATCTACACATGTTTTAATAGTGTCAGTAGCTCCCTTCAAACCTGCTCCACATTTCTGAAGATACTTGAGGCCAGAAACTAGGATGGTCTTCCTATCTCCTCCCCTCTCCCCAAACTGTGTCATTTGCATATGAGTTCTCAGACAAGAAACCCACACAGGCATTGCAGGGTTAATCACTGCAGAGTTACAATAAAGAGCTTTTACTGGAAAGCTTAATTATGTTTTTATGAGTCCTGAAGCCCTTATTTTATTCCTGCCTACTCAGAGCACAAGATCTGTCAGGAATGATAAAAGATCATCCTTGATATAAACCCAAATTTACCTCCCTTCCACCCATTACGTAACCTTTATGAGATTAAGATATGACCATCAGAAACCACAGCTACACAGAAAAAGTTATTTTCATTTAAGATGCGAAGCCAAGCAAATCACTGCCTTCTTTCTGTTTGTGTGTGGGGTGAGGCGTAGAAAGTGTGTCACTTAGTGGATACAAAACAAATATTATGCGATTCCCTTAAGTAAGTAATTTTCAGGCTATCTATAAGCCAGTCATTTGCTCAGTTCATGGTTAGAATATTTTTTGCTCGCTCTCTCTCTGAAATAGAAAATGAGAGGGAAGGTAAGAGAAAGAGACAGACTGACTGACTGACCAAAGACGGACCTGAAGAGATTAGGGATGTTGACAAGAGAGGTAGCATCTATCCTGAAACAGCAGTTTGTGAAATGACTCATAAATTAAATCATATTGTTTGCAGCGTAAGTTAAATAAATGATGCTTGGTTATTGAAAAAGGCATTTCTTCCCAATATCTACCAAACTTTAATATTTTAGAATAAAACAAAGTGAAACAATACTGGTTTGGGTATTAAATAATAAAATATTAGCCTTCTCTTGCTCTATCTATTGTCTGGAGATCTCAAAATTTGCTCCACTAGCTTAGGCACTTGCAAGTACTTGTTCATGGAAATCAAACAAAATATTTTACTGAGAGGGTAATAAATGTCCCCTATAAATATGAGAAAATTAGGGGCATTCTTCCTCAATAATTTCCTCAGCCTCTCTGCTGCAGAGGTCCTGCCCTTCAATCATTTTTTGTCCCTTCCATTCTTCTGTTCTATAATAGACTTATTTCAGTTACCAATGACAAAGCAAAAGTCTAACTGAAATTACCTTAAGCTTTAAATAAAATAAATGTAAAGGAGGCATCGAGAGACAGAAATTTAAAAACACCATTCAACCTCTCTGTCTGCCTCTGCCTCTTGCTCCACTGTTGGTTTCAAGAGCAAGATAATCCTCATGAGCTTCAGCCCTGAATGGCCTTTGGGATTTATTATTCCACTTAAGAACAATCCTTCTTAATCTCCAGAAATGACTCTACAATTTCCTGTAACCACTGCTTGTTTTTCAATCCCATCCTCCTAACATCGATAATTCATACCTAAGTCTAACTGGAAAAGTTACCATGTGGTCAGGGGCTTATCTCACATTAGAGCCCTTTCTTACGCTGTTGCTTTGCCTATAAACCCGTCTGTACCCTACTAGGTACCCCTAAACAGACCTCTAGCCCCGCTAAACCTCTCATAGCCGTCTACATCAACCAACTTTGAACTCCTTAATTGGCTATCTCATGTCACTTACCAACACTTCATGTGAGTTCCCACTTTGTTTCCTAATGAGTCTATATGTGAACCCACACACTGTCGCCATCACCCACTCAGCCTTCACAGGCAGTACACTGTGCAGTGCAATTGACTGCATACAGTGAATTGACACGTAAGGATAGTAAGCACTTTTCATTTAGGGTCTAGTCTAGCTGATTGGAGGACCAATCAAGGACATATAGACTAGGGCTTATCTAGAGTAGGTCTGCAATGAAACATACACATGCGCACACACACACACACAGATTTCCTCAGGATAGAGCTTACATCTGTTCAGTCTTTTCTTTTTTTTTTTTTTTTTTTTTTTCCTTATCATCCTAAGGCTTCTAATGCCTGAAGTAGCCAACAGCAGGGGCTCAAGAGGTACATATGACCACTGTCCAAGTCTCACGCTGAGTTTCTGTTTATTTTGCCATTTTCCTCATGATTACATGTTAGGTAAGATGATTGCCAACATAAATATAACCCTCCAGAATTGAATTTCTTCTCTTAAATTGAGTGGAGATGAAAAGGTTTTATTTGTTTATTTTAGACTGT
>JAQZBX010030801.1:0-26633 GCA_029593785.1 Cabassous unicinctus | reverse complement strand
ATGGATGGGGAATGGTTGTGTGGGGTGTTTTGGGGGGTGTGGGCGGTGGGGAGCATGGGAATCCCTGTAGTTTCTGAGTAATATTTGGGTAATCTAGGCACCTTTATAAAATGTATATATATATATAACAAATAACATTTATGTAAACAAATGCACATATATGCATATGTATTTATATATCATTTTACAAATAAAAAAAAATTTAAAAAATTAATAAATGTAAATTTATAGTGGAAAAAAAAAATAAAAAGGCACATGTACAACTTCTGTGATAAAAAAATTGGTATTTAAAAAATAATTTGTGAGGGCTCCCTGCTTCGCAAATTCCCTATCTAAAGTCCAAAATCTGCCTCTGAGACTTACTTACCATGATAAATTTGATTTGATTTCATTTGATTGTGTTCCTTTACAGTGGCGCCTCTATGTGGCCCTTCTGCTCTCCCCAAACTAATGCATTTTCTGCAAATTCTATGAGGATTGCTGGTTCTTCCTGCTACTTTGCAGAAGCTTTTCCCTGCCATCCAGCATGCACGCACTCTTCTCTCTCTGGACTTTGTGTACTTCTTTTCCTTTCTTCAAAGTTTAGCTAAAGTCTCTTCCCAAAAGCTCTTCCTTCATAGACAACCCTTCCATCCATCACTTTGCCCATTAAACATGAAGGTGCCTTTCTTTGTTCACAACTTTGAAGCTTGCTAGGAAAGCCCCAACATCTTTCCTACCAGCTTTCCCCTCTAGGTCTTCTCAGGCTGTCTCTCCCCACACACCTGATGCTTGGACCTCTTCCTTGGGCACAAGTTGCCTCAGTTTACCTCTTCTGTCATCTTCCTGGAGAATGGGTAACTGCAAGGCTCAGCTCAAATAGCACCGTTCTCTATGGCTCTTCTTGGCTTTTTAGGAAATAACAAATAGCTCTTAGTTGTGCACCCAAAGTCTTTGGACATGGTTCTTTTGCAGCCCTGGTCACACAGCTGAATAGCTGTTTATGTCATGTTCATTCCCCTTTGTTGACCATGAGCTGTTTGAGGACCTGACTATGCCTCAGGCACCTTGTTACCCCTGGCTCCCAATCCAGATTAGGGAATCATATGTGCGTAATTAGTTTACACCCTCTGTTGGCTATTTCTTTCATGAGAGTTGGTAGGAATCAAAGTTCTTCCTGCCCTTCAAAAGCTATGACTCCAGGGCTGAAGCCACATTGTCAACATACCACAGTAGGGTGTAGATGAAGGACTATAATAGCTGCTGGGAACAAATGGTCTGGAACTGAAATTTATAATAGAGGAGAGTGTTCCCAAAAGGGCATATTGGGACAACTGAAAACGTTGACATATGGACTGTATGTTTTACACCGCACACATACAGTATGTGTATATTTATTTTTATATACACATATAGTCATATATTATATATACATATGTGAGCATGCATATAATATATAACATATATAATAAATACATGTGTATTTATTATATATATACATATGTATATACATACATGAATAATTACATATATATATAAATGTGAAATTTCTTAAAATTCTTAAATACTTAAAGTGGTTACATAAAGTAAAAAGAAACACAACAACATGTCTTCTCCCACCCTCCAAAATATATGGGTCGTGCAGCAGAAGAGTGGTGAGAGTGGGGCTGTGGGGTGGGTTAATGTGGGGGACTTCTGTGAGTGACCCTGAGCTAGGAAGGAGGAAATGGTCGAAAGGGAATAAAAGAATAAGGGCAGTGGCCTGTGAGGCAAATGGGCCAGCAACTAGAGGCCCATGCCCTCTGGGAGATCAAACACAGGTAGGAAGGCAGAAAGTTAGTTGGAGCAGCTCCATCTGTGCTAGCGAGGGGGTCCTTCCATGGGAAGTCCTTCCATGGACTCTTATGGAAGAGTCCAGCAATTGTGATGGCCAGCAGTTATTGAAATCATTATGAGGCCTGTGGTAGGAATTGAGGCTCAGGCTGGACATTCCAGCCTCCCATCCTCTGTGGCTGACAATAAGAACATATCTGTGATTCTAGCACACGAGTTCCAAAACTGATTTTGTGTTTTCCCACCTGCTTTCTTAGTCCCTTTTCTTTTGGGCCTCAATTGTTTCTTCTGGACTCCAGACATAGATTAAAGTCCCTTAAGGGAAGAGCCATGAGGAAGTAGATTAGCTACATAACTTTATAGCTCTGATTTGAAACGAAACAATGCCTATATGCCAGTTAATGCCTTTCAAAACAAGAGGGGCTCAGAGAGTATTTGTGAATCCATTTGGATTGGCTATACTCTGAAGAATTATTAGACAAGGCTTCTGCTGGTGGGAATATGGGTCCTCCCACAAGGTGGCGATGAAGCATTAAACAGAACCCATAGCTGGAGGAAGATGGTAGCCTCACAAGAGGAGCACATGCTCCAATTTCTCTGGGTAGGGGAGGTTGCCACTTCCTGGGGGTGGAGGTGGGCAATGCTAGAGAGACTGTGGCTCTCTATTGTGATATGTCAAATGATTTCTCTTTAGTGATGCTGCAGGGGAAGGAGGTTGTAAACAAACACACTCACACATGTGCACACTAATAAAAATTAACATGAATCGAATGCTTACCATCTACTGAGTACTTCCCTATGCATGATGATGATGATGATGCTCAAATCACAAATAAAAAAACTGAGGTAGAGGCAGAAGAAGTGACTTGCCTGGGACACACAGCTAATAAGCGACGGAGTCCGGATTCCAGGCCAATCTGCCTGGTACCAGAGCCTGTGCTCCACTGCTTCTCTGGATACAGCTTTCTCACCTGCTGTTTCATGTGTCATCTTTAGGTAGACCCTTCAGTTCCTTCTGTTACCCAAATCCATGTCCACTGTTGTGGAACCCCCATGTGAGCTTCCCTGGCAGCAGACCACAGCCCTCACCCAATCGGCCACCTCACAAAGGGACTGAAGAAGTGGAATGGGTCATGAGGGTGTCAGACAAGCAAACCAACAAACAAATGAATAAACATTTTTAAATCCCACTGCTAGGTAAAACAACTTAAAAACAGAGTCTCTCTAAGTCTTTGTCAACATAATCTTCTCAGATGGGAGTTGCATGCTTGTGTTCCCTTTACTCCTAACACTTAGGAACATCCCAGAATCCTCAGGAATGGGGAATGAAAGATGGACTCGAGTAGACTTACTGCTATTCTACTATAGAGTTATTCTGATACTAACAATGGAAGAACTTTTATCATTGATGTGGAGGCAGTGGCCACCAGAGGTTCTGAGGGGAGGGAGAGGGAAAAATAAGTATAATATGGGAGCATTTTGGGGGCATTGGAACTGTCCTGAATTACATTGAGATGACAGATACAGGCCATTATATATCTTGTCATAACTTACAAAATTGTGCAGGAGAGAGTTTTAACTATAATGTAAACTATAATCCACACTTAGTGGCAATACTCCAATATGTGTTGATCAATTGTAACAAATGTACCACACTGATGAATGATGTTGTTAATGTGGGAAAGCATAGTAGGGGTAGGGAGTGGGGCATATGGGAATCCCCTACATTTTTTATGTAACATTTATGTAATCTAAGTATGTTTTAAAAAAATTTTTTTAAGTATTGAAAAAAAGTGGGGGGGAAAGCAGGTGTGGATCAACTGGTTGGGCTCCTTTTTATCATATGGGAGGCCCCAGGTTCAATTCCTGGGTCCTCCTGGTGAGGGCAAGCCAGTCCTTGTGGAGCGTTGAGCTGGCACAGGAAGATGACACAACAAAGAGAGACAAGCAGACACAGAAAAATGCATAGCAAATGGACACTGTGAGCATAAGCAGTAGGAGGGGGGCAGTATAAATAAATAAAAATAAAATAAATCTTAAATAAAAAAAAAGAACATCATCTTGAAAATATTTAATCTGAGTGAAATGGGCTGGCAATTTCTGGAGGGAAAAGTCAGTGATTTCAGAGAGGTTAAATTCCCCTTAGTGCCCTAACAGGCTCCCTTCTCCCCATTTACTCACTGAAGTTTGCCCTTTACCACCTCCAGTCTCCAGTTCAAAGTCTCTGATCCTTTTTGAAAGGTAATTACACCTGAGAAGGGAAACACTTTAAGATTTCAATTCTTCACAGCACAATATAAATAGATTTTATATTCTGTTCCTAGTAAGCAGGTTTTGCAGGAAGAGGTGAGAGGCTGAGCACATTGGATACGTGAGGAAGTTGGAGAGAACACAGTAAAAGAAAAAGAAAGTGGGCCTTGGGTTGGAGCTAAGTTTTGCTGGTGGGCTATGTTTCCACTGATCTCCTGGGAGCCCTGGGATGTTCCTTCCTGAAAACACAAGGAGGAATAAGGAATTCTGCACACTGATGCAGAAGAAATGCCACCACCTTCCACCCAGGAAAAGCCCATTTCCCTCTCTCCTTCTCTTTCTTCTCTTCCTTTCCTTCTTGTTTTCTTGCTGTCCTTAACCCAGCTCCATTTCATTTCTCTCTTTCAGGAATCTCCAATTCCTAATATATGCAAAGCTCTCTTGATTTCTAGTACTTCAGCTCTTGAGTCTCTCTTATGCTTTCCTCAAAGCCTCACACCATCATTTCCTTCTTTCCATTGTTGAAAATAGAGTTTAGACAGTTATTGTGAAATTAAATACTTACCCAGTAAGTAGCATCAATATCCAAAATGGCAGCTGAGTCCTAGTGATCTCAACTTCCATGATAATGGAGACAATTGTTGTAAAGTGTCTTGATCTCAGATGCTAAGATTCCCTAGACTCAGGCTGGCAGCTGAGTTCAGGGGACCAGCACATCTGTGACATAATTACTCACTCACCTTCCACCTAAAGACACATGCTGTGTGCTCTGCCCCTTGCCTTAGATGCCAAGTTGCATGGAAAAAACAAGGACATCTCAAAGGATTGTGGGAACATGGCCAATGCGTAAGGCATATAAATCTTATCTATCACTAAAACAACAAAGAAAAAGCCACAGGTTGCTGTGGGGACCTGCTTTGTGGCACAGCACACCAGGACAGTGGGTATCAACTCCCAGAAGAACAAGGCTCAAAGACATGAAGAAGCCAAAAACAAGTCATCAGAACATAGACAACAGCAACAAAATAGAATAAGAAGAAAAAAGTGTCAAAGAGAAAACTTAACACACACAAAAAATCAGCAATTAAATAAAACCCTGTAGTAAAGAGGAGCTAATCAATTGAATAAACACATTAAGATAAAAAAATGACCAGAGGGCAAAAAAATTACAAACCATACTAAGAAACAGAAAGACATGGCCCAGTACAATGAACAAAATAAAAACCAGGAAGAGTTGCAGAACTTTGAACAACTAATCAAAGTTATCTAAACAAATATCATGGACCAATTTAATGAAGTGAAGGAAGAAATTTAGGATATTAAGAAGACACTGAGAGAACATACTGAAGAAATTGTAAATATGTAAAAAGAAAATGGATATGATGGGGATGAATGGCACAATCCAAGAAATAAAAAATGCACTGGAAGCACATAACAGCGGATTTGAACAGACTGAGGAAAGAATTAGTGACATGGAAGACAGTACATCTGAAATCAAACAGTAGAACAGATAGATAAAAAAATAGAAAAAATCCAGTAGGGACTGAGGGATTTGAATGATAACATAAAACACACAAACATATGTATTATAGGCATCCCAGAGGGAGAAAAGAAGGGAAAGGGGACAGAAGGAGTGTTGAAGGAAATAATGACTGAAAACTTCCCAACCCTATTGAGGGAGAGGGATGTACAAGTCCATAAAGCACAGCACACCCCAAACAGTATAAATCCCAACAGGCCTACTCCAAGACATATACTCATCAAAATGGCCAATGCTCAAGACAAAGAGAAAATACTGAAGGCAGCAAGAGAAAAGAGAACCATCACATACAAGGGAAGCTCAAAAAGATTAAGTGCTGATTTCTAATCTGAAATCATGGAGGCAAGAAGGCAGTAGAATGATATAGTCAAGGTACTAAAAGAAAAAAACTTCCAGCCAAGGATTCTCTATCCAGCAAAGCTGGCATTCAAAAATGATTTAGAGCTCAAAATATTCACAGATAAACAGAAATTTAGAGAGTATACCAATAAGAAACCTGTCCTTCAAGAAATACTAAAGGGAATTCTGCAAGTTGAAGCAAAAAAAAAAACAGAAGAGAGAGAGCTGGAGGAGAGTGTAAGAACAACTAAAAAGACAAAAAGAGAAATAAAAGGCAACAAATGACATACATAAACCCAAAGAAAATATGGCTAATGTAAATAATTCCTTGTGAGTAATAACACTGAACTTTAATGGATTAAACTTACCAGTCAAGAGACACAGATTGACATAATGGATAAGGAAATATGACCCATCTATATGTTGTTTACAAGAAACTCATCATAGACCCAGGGATTCAAAGAGGCTGAAAGTGAATGGTTGGAATAAAATCTTACAGGCAAACAATAACCAAAAAAGGGTGAGTGTAGCTATATCTATATCAGACAAATTAGACTTTAAATGCCAAACTCTTGTAAGAAACAAAGACAGACACTATATATTTGCGAAAGGGGTAATCTTTCAAGAAGAAAGAACGATCATAAGCATTTATGCACTTAACAGGGGCACCTCAAAATACATGGGGCAAACATTGGAAAAACTAAATGGAGAAATAGATGTCTCTACAA
The DNA here is from genome assembly GCA_029593785.1 of Cabassous unicinctus. Lineage (NCBI taxonomy): Eukaryota > Metazoa > Chordata > Mammalia > Cingulata > Chlamyphoridae > Cabassous > Cabassous unicinctus. Next base: position 19,964 of record JAQZBX010030801.1, on the reverse strand, counting down.
TTGTAGTGGGGGACTTTAATACACCATTAGCAACATTAGACAGAACATCTTGACAAAGAATCAATAAAGAAACAAAACTTTGGTTAATACATTAGAGGATCTGGACCTAATCGACATATGCAGAACACTACACTCAAATTACAGGAGGATATACATTCTTCTTGAGTGCACATGGATCATATTCCAAGATAGACCATATGTTACGCCACAGGAAAAATCTCAATGAATTCAGAAAGATCAAGGTCATGCAAAGTAATTTCACTGACCACAATGGAATGAAATTAGAAATCAGTAAGGGCCAGAGAACCAGATTAGGCACAAAGATATGGAAGTTAAACAACACACTCTTAGACAAACAGTGGGTTAAGAAGGAAATCTCAAAAGACATCAGTAACTACCTTGAAACAAATGAAAAGAATATGACAACATTTCAGAGCCTATGGGATGCAGCAAAAGCTGTATTGAGAAAGAAATTCATAGCCATAAATGCATATATCAAAAAAGAAGAAAGATCTAAAGGTGAAGACCTAAGTGCAAACCTGGAGGAATTGGAAAAACAACAACAATCTAACCCCAAATGAAGTAGAAAGAAGTAAATAACAAAGATTAGAGCAGAACTAAATGAAATAGAAAATATAAAACACTAGAATAAATGAACAAAACCAAAAGCTGATTATTTGAGAAGATCAAAAAAATTAACAAACCCTAAGCCAGACTAACAAAGAGAAAAGAGAGCAGATGCAAATATATAAAGTAAGAAATGAGAAAGGGAATATCACTACTGACCCCACAGTAATAAAGAGTATCATAAGAGGATACATTGAAAAAGTATATGACAACAAGAAGAATAATTTAGAGGAAATGGACAAATTCCTAGAACCTCAGTAGCAGCCTATATTGATGAAAGAAGAAATTGATGAGCTCAACAGTCCTATTACAAGTAAAGAGATAGACTCAGTCATCAAAAACCTCCCAACTAAGAAGAGCCCAGGACCAGACAGCTTCACAGGTGAATTCTACCAAACATTCCGGAAATAACTTAACACCAGTCCTTCTTTACCTCTTCTGAAAAATAGAAGCAGAAGGAGCATTGCCTAACTCATTCTATGATATCAACATTACCCTAATACTGAATCCAAACAAAGATGTCACAAGAAAGGAAAATTGAGACCAATCTCTCTAATGAACCTAGATGCTAAAATACTCAACAAAACACTTGCTAACCGCATTCAACAACATATCAAATGAATTATACACCATGACCAAGTGGGTTTCATCCTGTGTATGCAAGGATGCTTCAACATAAGAAAATCAATCAATGTAATACACCACATAAACAGATTGAAAGAAAAAAAATCACATGGTCATCTCTATAGATGCAGAAAAAGCATTCAACAAAATACAGCACCCTTTCCTGATAAAAACACTGCAAAAGATAGGAATAGAAGGAAACTTTCTGAACATGATAAAGGGTATATATGAAAAACCTACAGCTAACATCATGTTCAATGGTGAAATCCTAAAAGCTTCTCCTCTAAGATCGGGAAGAAGACAAGGATGCCCACTATCACCATTCTCATTTAACATTGTTTTAGAAGTACTGCTCGAGCACTGAGGCAAGAAAAAAATATAAAAGGCATCCAAATTGGAAAGGAAGAAATAAAAATTTCACTATTTGCAGACAGCATGATCCTATACATAGAATTCCCTGAGAAATCTACAACAAATCTTCTAGAACTTACAAGTGAGTTCAATAAAGTCGTAGGCTTTACAATCAATGCTCAAAAATCAGTAGCATTTCTGTACACCAACAATGAGAAAACTGAGGAGGAAATCAAGAAAAAAATACCATTTGCAATAGTAATTAAAAGAATCAAATACCTAGGAATAAATTTAACTAAAGATGTAAGGTACTTATATACAGAAAACTACACAATACCATTAAAGGAAATCAAAGAAGACTTAATTAAATGGAAGACAATTCCGTGTTCATGGATAGGAAGACTAAACATCATTAAGATGTCTATCCTACCCAAACTAATCTACAAATTTAATGCAATCCCAATAAAAATCAACACAACATTTTTTAATGAACTGGAAAAACTAACTACAAAATTTATTTGGAAGGGTAAGAGGCCCTGAATAGCCTAAGATATATTGAAAAACAAAAATGAAATTAGAGGTATAACATTACCTGACTTGAAAACATACTACAAAGTTACAGTGATTAAAACTGCATGGTATTGGCACAAGGAAAGACATACCGACCAATGGAGCCAAATTGAGAGCAGTAATATAGATCCTCACATATACAGTCATCTGATATTCAACAAGGCAACCAAGCCCACTCAACTGGGAGAGAATGACCTTTTCAACAAATGGTGCATGGAGAACTGCATATCCATATACAAAAATCTATTCAATATGGATCAAACATCTAAATATAAGAACCAAGACCATAAAGATTGTGGAAGGTTATGTAGAGAAGCACCTACAGGACCTTGTAATAAGACATGGTTTCATGAACTTCACACCCAAAGCATGAGCAGTGAAAGAAAAAATAGATAAATGAGATCTCCTAAAAATTAAACACTTTTGCACCTCCAAGGACTTAATCAAGAAAGTAAAAAGGCAGCCTACTCAATGGGAGAAAATATTTGGCAACCATGTATCTGAGAAGAGCCTAATATCCAGCATATATAAAGAAATCCTACTCCTCAAAATAAAAAGACAAACAGCCCATTTAAAAAGTGGGCAAGCGACCTGAAAAGGTACTTCTCCAAGGAAGAAATAGAAATTACTAAAAAGCACATGAAAAGATGCTCAACATCATTAGCTATTAAGGAAATGCAAATCAAAACTACAATGATATACCATCTTACACACATTAGAATGGTGGCTATTAAAAAAACAATGGACTATAAGTGTTGGAGAGGATATGGAGGAAACCTAACCCTCATCCAGTGCTGGTGGGAATGTAGAATGGTCCAACCATTGTGGAGGACAGTTTGGCAGTTCCTCAAAAAACTAACTATAGAACTTCCATATGATCTAGAAATTTCACTGCTGGGTATATACCCAGAAGAACTGAAAGCAAATTCATGAACTGATATACGCACACCAATATTCATAGTGGCGTTATTCACTATTGCCAAAAGTTGACATCAATCCAGGTGCCCATCAACACATGAATGGATAAACAAAATGTGGTACATACAATGGAATATTACTCAGCTGTCAGAAGGAATAAATTGCTAACACAGAGGATAACATGGATGAGTCTTGAGGACCTTATGTTGAGTGAAGCAAGCGGGGCATTGGAGGATGAACAGTACATGACCTCACTGATACGAATTAAGTAAATTGAGCAGACTCAGAGAGCTATTGTCTGGAAGACAGGTTTACAAGAAATAGAAAGGGAGAAGAAGGTTGTGAGCTAACACTCTTTCAGACGAAATCTATGGTAAGGTGAAAGTGTGTAGTTGTGTATTGAAGGGATATGACAGGAGGGTAGTGATATTATTGGGTTAGATGGTGCAGGTTTGACAGGTGGGTAAATTGGGGAGGGTGGGTTGGAACGTACAGGGTACTGGGGGGGAGGGTTGGGAGTGGGACCAGTTGTACACCGGGAATTTGTGGGTATCTGGTTGAAAGTACAAAGTTGGGAATGCTCTTATGCCAATATAACAATGAAGGGTTATTGGTCGGGTGTTGGATTGGGGGGCATTTGGGACAGGACCAACCTGGAGCAGGCTTCTGGGGAGTGTGTGAGTGATCATTCTGTCATAATATGTTGTATCAGTGCATGGAGACCGTCATAATGAGTAGAAAGGCTTTGGACTCTCATTCTCGAGAGGACGGATTTTTTCACAAATGGACAGATGGGAGTCTTTCAAGAGCATGGGCGGTTCCTAATAAGAAAGGACAAACCAGTGTGTCAAGACCAAGGAGTGAAGCCAGAGGGTCTCCACGGGCCCTGAGGAGAGGGGAGGGAGGAATAGAATAGATCAAACAGAGTTTTTTTAGTGGGCAGTGGAAGTGTTCTACATGATCTTGCAATGATGGACACAGGAAATAGTAAATATAATCAGAATTTATAAAAGTGTTCAGTCTAAAATGTAAACCATAATGTAAACCATTGATAGTGTTTAATAGCTATGTTTAACTAATTGTATATCAATTATAAGAAAGGTACCATCCACATATAAAAAGGTATTAATATGGGGGGGAGGTAAGGGAGAGAATGTCAGGTATACGAGCATCTCCTGCATTCTGTGTGTGACTTTTGCTATGACCTAAAACTTCTTTGAAAACAAAATGAAAAACAGTGAGACAGTGGGGAATGAGTGTGGGAAGGTGCCATGTTACAGACAGGACACCAGATATTGTGGTGATGAAAAGCAAAATGTCAAATTTTAAAAAAAAATATTTTTCATCTTTTAAATATCCCAATCTTTTAATTTTATTGTATATTTAGTTTTTAAAAAATTTTTATGTATTTTATTTCATATATTCAAACTTATCATTAGTAATTAATTTTCCTATTAATTGAATTTGGCTATTATAATGGCTTCATTTTTGAAGAAGCTTTGGATCACAGAAGGGCTACAACTGGGTGGGGGAGGATCATTGGTGTGGAGTGTCAGTGATGGGGGATGCATAGGAGAAAATTCATCTGAGCATACATATAAGGTATATAAAAATGTTCAGATGTTCACAGGGCATTGTCACAGTGGGTGGAGACTCACACAATAACTGAGAGAATACTGAATTCCCATCCTGGAGAGTTCTGCCACATTCTCTAAGGGAGCAGCAACTGTCCCCCAGTGCAGCTGCAGTGACTGGTGAAGGAGGATGGTCCACTGATGGGCCCTTGATATTGATGACTAGGCTTATGAGCCTTTGCTATAGAAATTGAAACTTAGCCTACTGTTATGGGGTGCCTAAGGGTTGCCTCCTTAGAACCTCCTTGTTGCTCAACTGTGGCCTCTCACTAAGCCAAACTCAGCATATGAATGCATTACCTTCCTCCCAGCATGGGACATGAGTCCCAGGGATGAGATTCCCTGACACCAAGGGATTGCTACCAAGCACTAACTAGCAATGCAACTGGAAAAAGATCTCAAAAGTGAGAAAAGGTAAGGACAAATGAGTTTATATGGCTAAGAGACTTCAAAATGAGTCGGAAGGTCATCCCAGAGGTAATGCTTATGCACATCTCAGCAGGATCTCATAGACTTCCAAAGTGGATACTACCCCAAATAGTGGGGTTCCTGAGGGCTCTGGAGACACCCAGATCCTACGGTCTGGGTGAATAGCTCCAGAGTTTGGTGCCTTGCCAGTGGGCCCTACTTTGGAGTTTGTGTTCCTGAGAGTGACAGTGTTGGACTCAATTACATCTTCCCTGGACTGGCTCATCTCTCCCTCTTATTTAAACCTATACTTGATGCTGGAGTTTGTAGGTGTATGTCCAGAGACTCGAGTCTTTGGGCTGTCCATGTGCCAGCTGGGCCCGGAATCTCAGCGGAGTTGCAACACCTACTCTACAGCTCATTGGACTCACCCAGGACAACTGGCGGGAAGAAGATGATGGACAACGGCCGTCCCAGGGAACAGAGAGGATCTGCAGCTGCAGGCAGGACAGGCCCATCCCCATGGAATTTAAGCCCCCTCTCAATTGGAGATGAAGTCGACGTCACCATCCCAGAATCCTGGGGATTGGGGAAAGAGATATGGAATAGAATGGACCTACTGTTATTCTACTATAGACATATTGTGATTCTAGCAGTGGAAGAAATTACAACATTGATGTGGAGCCAGTGGCTGCTGGAGGCTCTGGGGGCAGGGAAAGGGAAAAAGAGTTGTAATACGGGAGCTTTTTCGGGACTTAGGAATCGTCCTGTGTGTCATTGCAATGACAGATATAAGCCTTTTTATATCATTATACAACATGCAGAACTGTGTGGGAGAGAGTGTAGACTACAATGTGAACTATGGTCCATGCTTAATGGCAAAGCCCAGGATGTGTTTATCAATTGCAATGAATGTGCCACTCTAATGAAGTATGTTTATGTCGGAGGGTGTGGGAGTTGTGCAGAGTAGGGTATATGGGAATCCCTATATTTTTTGTGTAACATTTGTGTAATCTAAGTATCTTTAAAAAAAATTATTAAAAATAAATAAATTGTGAGATATGATTAAAAAAAAGAGATGCTTAGGATAAACGTATGAGCACATGAGCACAGAGGCAGAGCTTGGAAGTTGAGTTATCTCTTTTCCTAAGTTTGTAAAATAAAATGTTACCCTTATCTTCAGAATCTTATCAGTAATTTGTATCACCTCTTAGTCCTTACCCTAGTTTTTCCAGCCTCCTCTCTTTTTTATTCTTTGCTCCAAATGTCTTCACCATACAAGTGCATGTGGCCATTGTGTCCACTCCAAAGATTTTTTTTTTTTTTTTTTGGTTTCAAAACAACTGACACAAATTTTACTGTTTGCATAATGATAGTTCCGGACAAAGTAAAATCAATGATGACAATGACAACACATTTAAACTCCTGAGACAAAGTAATCACTTACAAAATTACCAGTGGTTCAACACATTAAAATGTAAAATATATAAAGGAAAAAAGAACCAAGAAATATAAATAGTCAGATTTTTATAGCACAAAGAAATGTCCTTTTAAAAATGTTTGATATAACTGTTTACTTAATTCTGACAATAATTCAAAACACAAAATTACACCTTTTCCTAACCTTCCCCAAAATCTGTATTTGGGGATTGTAATATTCGAGACATACACAAAAATACAAGCAAATTTAGTGCTTAGAAAAAAATAATTTTCTATATTTTATTACATAAAGGCACTTAAATTTTAATCTAAGAAGGCCAATCGCTGTAAAATGCTAATAAACAAAACAGATTTGACAACGCTTTTATAATCAAACCTAGCTAACGTTATACTCAATATACATAAAGCAATGCTATTTTAGAAAAAAAAAGTGCTTGGTGAAAATGATTCTTAAATATTCACTTGATGTATATTTTGTTCAAAACCTTCTATATAAAACATTAAACTATTTTCAATGACATTCCATGTTCACATTCCATATGAAAAGTGTACTCAAAAGAGAAATAGTTTTATCTAATAGTTTCTCTGGAATCATGGCTAAGGCAGTTCTTTTTCAAAAGTCTCTCTTTTTATACCCACTCTGCTTTACTTCTAATACTAATATAGACAAATTTTATACAGATGCACAAGTTGACATGCCTGTGAATTATTACCTGGAACTTTGCTCACTGTTAAAATAGGGGATAGTTTATATTTGCTACAAAAAATATTTTTTTCTTAAAATATATTTCTTCTCTGTTCCATATTAAACACTTAAGACATTAAGAGGTTGATAAGCCACTCCGTTTGGTGTCCATATCAATTGACCTATAACAAAACACTCTGTATTGGAAGAGAGAAAAGTTTCCACTAAAGTGCATCCTTCATGTGCATAGAATCAATTTGGCTTAATAGCTCTTTACCCCCAGAACACCAGCCTGGAGTTCAAATATGCCCCTGAAGGTCCACCTCAGATATGAAAACCTCTTATATAAGCAATATGAGGTTACATAGGATAATAAAAGTTATTAAAATCTGTTTGACCCATCTCACAACATTCCTCATTTGCGGATCTGCTAAAAGTTAAAGTGGAAAAAAAATGGAAAAAGCTCAGGTGATGAAGCTGAGTTGGTCACATACTAATAACTATATCAACAAGTCTTCAAGCAAACAAATGCAATGAACTGGTATCTCCATAGCTCATTTTACAGGCACTGAGGATTTGGAACTTAAAATGTGAAAAAATGCACACGCTCAGAAAAGGGGAACAGTCTGGGGCAAAAAAAAAAAGTCATAGGTCTGCAAATATATGTTTTATATGTACACCCAATTGTGTATGTTATTCTGTATATATTTACAAGCGTGTTCACAAGATGCCCTGCAGTGGAGATCAGATAAATGGCGTTTGTCAGGAACAAAGTTCTTCAATCCAATTCTTCATTCAATCAGAAAAAAACTGATTCTATTATAGACCTAGAGTCCATACTATCTGTAAAAGAAATGAATGTGCACATAGTCACATAGTTGAAGCCTTATTAACATAAACATTGTTATTAACACTAGGTTAAATAGTAGGTTTTACTAGTCAATCAATAGTGTAATCAGAACATCTCTTACATTGACACTCAAAATAACAAGAACAAAAAATACACAAGAGGGTTTTAAATTCACAAGAAAAAAAGCAGTTCAAAACGGCCAATATGAACAAAGTTCAAATTCCAGAGTAGGGAAAAATATTAAAATTATTTTCCTGGGTTGCAATTTAATTACTGCATAAATTTTAGAAAAATAGATGAAGAATGAACGATGCTTGTATAGATTTTCTTAACACAACTTTTTCGTCTTTTGTTTCCAGCTGAAGTTTTCTTCAACTGAAGGAGCTGTTCCCCTGTTTCAAAACCTGAAAAGGCAGGATTGGACACCCCAAATGTCAAACCAGCTGCAGCCATGCTGCCAGAATTGCTGAAGTTAAACCCAGATGTACTTGAGCTGCCTAAGTCCACACTAAGGCTTCCTAAGGGTTTGTTTGTTGTTGCAAATCCATTTGTGGAGGACCCCTTGGTGCTGCTTCCAAAACCAGAGCTAGTTCCAAATCCTCCAAGGTTTGAAGAACCTAAGCCACTTGATTTCGAGCCAATGCCAATACCTGAGCCGACTAGCATTCCAAAACTAATGCCTAGAGATAGCTGTGGCCCTTTAGCAGCTTGTGGCTGCTGTGTAAGCATTGCAGCCATGACACTGGCTGCTGTGTTTGGCATGTTGCTGAAAAGGGTAGGTCCGGGAGTAACTCTGGGAATGTTCTACCACTTCTTGGCTTCTGCTTGCCTGGCTTTAAACACATCCATGTCATCTCCCAAGAACATTTTCCTGTAGGTACTGTTCTTTGAGTACCTTTATATTTTCATAAATAGACTGAAGATGTGCAGCGAAAGCTATAAATGTTTAATAAATTTTCTGCATAGCCATTGACATATCTTGAGGAGTTATATGTGACTTACTTGCTTGAGTGGCAAGATGTTTTTCTAGTTCTTCACTCTGCTGTCTGTACTGCTGAGGCTGAACCTCAAACTTCAGAATCTGAACCAAGATTCTGAAGTAGTCACAAGGAGCTGTATTTTCATGTTGAAGTCCAGGTGGCGTTTTCTGTGTTCTTAAAGCCATTTCAGCATTCTTCAACTCCTGAGCAGTTTCTATTTTCAAATTGTCAATATTGAGAGTATTTCTCTGTAATCCACTGGCAGCCAATGAGAGAACCTGATTTAGGCTACATATCTTCTTGTACTTTAAGCATTGCTTTTGAAGACCTTCTACTAATTTCTTCTTTTTTTTAAAGTTTTTTTTTACAGATTTATTTTATTTATTTATTTCTCCCCACAACCTTGTTGTTTTCACTTGCTGTGTCTGTCCATCTTCCTTGTTTCTTTAGGAGGCACTGGGAACTGAACCCGGGACCTCCTACATGGGAGGGAGGCACCTTACCGCTTGAGCCACCTGTGTTCCCTGTTCTGTTGTGTCTCTCGTAATGTTTTTCTTTTTGTGTCTTTTGTTGATTCATCTTGTTGCATCAGCTCGCCTTGCCTGCCCATTGTGCCAACTCACTGTCTTCTTTAGGAAGCACCAAGAACAGAACCAAGGCACTCCCATGTGGTAGACTGGAGCTCAATTGCTTGAGCCACATCTGCTTCCCTAATTTCTTCTTGAATTGTTTTTGTTCCTTCAGTAATTTCTAGAGATTTTCAAAATCATGGCAGATGACAGGAGGTACATTTTCATCCTTCAGTGCTTTAGTGTCTTGTTCATATTTCATCACTCTTTTTGTCTGATGGCTACTAAAATCTACACCACCAAGGCTTTCATTGCCTACAGTTGAAGTAGCTGCAGTAGTTCCCAAAGTCAAGCCTAGAGCACTCTGTCCAAGTCCTGATATTGGTATATTTGTACTCTGGAAATATACCAAAGGTATATTGGGAGGTCATTCCATAGGTTAGGCTTAGGTAGGTGTCAGCCAGATGTAATTGCCACGGTACACAAAGCTTCAAACAAAAGTGCTCCTAACAGCCTTAGGGACATCTGGACTCCTTAGGCAAGCCACACAGCAAAATGAAATCAACAACCCCTCAACAGGGTCTAAGTGAAAATATATGAAAAGCTATTTCCCCACTATACCATAGTTATACGCATTTATAAATTCCATAATTATGATTCTTCTACTTCTTTTATTTCAACCTATAGTTTTCAATTTACCTGTTAAGTATATTTCTCACAGACTTAAAGACTTCACATTGTTCCTATGCCAGTTAAGCCCTAAACACAACAGATGTGGCCAACTCTCCAGTTGGGCCCGCCCTAGACAACTAACAAAATGATGACAATGGACAAGACCCATACCAAAAGCAAGGAGTATCTTTAAGTGCAAGCAAAATGATTCTATTCCTCTACCTCACAATATCTATATTCCTTTTTAGGCTGAAGCAGAGTGGACATTGTACCAAATCCCTCGGAAAGGGGAATGAACAAAAATACATGGGGAGTGTAACCACTGACAAATGCAGATTTACTGTGATTGTAGTTATTATCTTGTGTTAACTGAGTAACTTATCGCATTGATATTAAAAATAAAGTTATACATTTTTTAGAAATTAATGAGCTATCAATCCACGTAATCATGGATGAATCTTAAGTGCATATTGCTAAGTGAAAGAAGCCGATCCATTTTAATTCCAAAAACAGGTTCTTGCCTTGAAACGGAAGTCTTCTCTTGGAATACTTAGATGCAAGAAAAAGTCTTGGTTGCATCACCTACCTACTTTGGAGACTGGTACTTGGATTTGAGAGTTCAAATCCTAATAAGAGTAGTACAGATTTGAGATTCCTATTGTCACTGTTGATTAGCAACCAAGGACTGGTAAAAGGCAGACAGAAGTCACTGATGCCCTAAAAGTAAAATCTTTCTATGCAAATAACAAAAGCAAAATGAAGAAATAATTGTCTAAATAAATGAAAACAAAAACTACCACAAGGCAAAACCTCATAGTTTGTGAGGTTTTACTCTTTGAGGAGGATTTCTGAGTGTGCTTGTTCTTGTACAATACTTGGAATTTCTTTCATGTCTATACAAGAGAACCAGACATAGTCCAGACCATGGAGAACATAAAGAGAAGATCCAAATAACTACATTTCTTTAAAAATCAATATTATTCTCAGCTATTAAATACTTCACAGCTCAATAAGAGAATTTTTATAGCCACACTGTTTTGTAAGTCTAGTATGTTAATTAATATGTTGACTGTCTGAAAGAAGAGAAAAGAAGGAAAAAAATAACAGATGCTTTGGTTTGATCCATGCTCAGAAGTTGTGAGGACTAAAGTTAATGGTCTGGAATATATGAAGGAAGCATGTTGTTCAGACAGAAAGTCCCAGTACCACTTGGGAAATTTATATCATTGCCACTTTATACCCAATGTCATCCAGAGCATTTAAAAATCCACTATATATATACATATAATATATATACTCACGCATAGTCCCTGGGGTTCCCCTAAAGTTATAATTATCATATTAACAAAAGCCAAATGGGTTCAGTTCTTCTCTATGAACTCCTGATAAGTATGAATTAATGAGATACTGGTATAAATAATAGCAAGTAATGAGTTGCCATCTGTATTAGTCAGCCAAAGGGGTGCTGATGCAAAGTACCAGAAATCTGTTAGCTTTTCTAAAGGGTATTTATTTGGGGGTAAAAGCTTATAATTACAAGGTCCTAAAGAGTCCAAGCAGTCAAGGCTGCTTTCTCACCAAAGTTTGTTGCCATGTGTTGAATCAAGATGGTGGGCGATCTCTGCCTGGTCTCTTGGGCCTTCTCAGCTGCTCAGCTGCTGTGTACTCTTCAGCTGTAAACTATCAGGCAAATGGTTCATCTCTCTTTCCAGGACTTTAGCTGTTTGAGCCTTCTCCTTTCTATCACATGGCAGGATGAAAATGACCAAGTTCTCACCTCTTCCGTGTCTTCTCCCATGTGTCTTCATGAGTCAATGTCCATTTATATCAGCCAACCAAGGAGGTGGGGACTCAATCCTGAGTCACACCTTACTGACATGGTCAAATCAAAGCCCTAATCTTAACAGGTAATTTAATCATGACATGTCAGCTGAACCTAATGCATTCAAAGGGTATCATACCCAGAAAAACAAACCAGCTTACAAATATAATCTCTATTTTTGCGATTCATAAATAATCTCAAACTGCCACACCCTCCAAAACCAGTATAAATGTGATAAGAAAATTCTGAAAATCACATACACGTATAATCATTATCTTGGTGGTATTGTTAGACAGGAAATATGGGAAAATCTGAACAAAAATAACTAAAATAGGATTAAAAATTGTAAGAAATAATGGATAGTCCTCTGCTTCTGTCTATGATGGAGCAGTTTTCGAAAGAAAACACTCCCGACTAGAAACAGTAAAACAAAACACAAAATAACAAAAAAATATTTGAGTGAACTGTTGATGACTAAGATTTGAAAGGCCAAGATCATGGAGCAGAAAGAAAAACACAGCAGTAGTCTAGTAATCTATAAGCAATTCTACCCTTTGGAAAATAATGCCAATCAGACATAAGACAAGAGACTGATAAACAGAGAGTCTCCTCCAAAGGTCAGAGAAGTCAAGAGAGCCTCTGGTAACCTTAATGTGGCCAGAGAGCCAAAACTTGAGATCATTTTCTAAGACATCCAGGATATGAGGGAAACTTTAGAATTCTGTCTAATAATATAAACTTATAACAAGATATTAAACGCGATTTTTTTCTTTTATAGTTTTAATTTTTTTATTTTTAAAGAAGATTTAGATTACATAAATGTTACATAAAAGTTATAAGGGAATTCTATATGCCCCACTCCCTCCCTCTCCCACACTTTCCCACCTTAACAACATCCTTCATTAGCGTGGTACATTTGTTACAATTGATGAACCCTTATTGAAGCATTGCTAGTAACCATGGACTACAGTTTACATTATAGTTTACACTCTGTCTCACATAATTTTGTAAGTTATGACAAATTATAAAATGGTCTGTATCTTTTACTGCATACAGGACAAATCCAATGTCCCAAAAATGTCCCCATATTACACCAATCCATCAGAACCTCTGGTGGCCACTGCCTTTACATCAATGATGAGTTCTTCCATTGCTAGAATAATAATAAGTCTATAGTAGAATAATAATAAGTCTACTTTAATCCATTGTTCATTCTCCAATCCTGAAGATTTTGGGATGGTGATGCCCAGATCCTTTTAATTGAGAGGGGGCTTACATCCCACGGGGCAGATGGATGGAGTTATGTTGCTTGCAGTTGCAAACACTCTGTTCCTTGGAAATATCCACTTTTTCAAATATTACTTAAATCCATAAACTTACACACTTATACAAAACATGTTTATAAAATATGTAAATATAGTTTTCCTTTAAGGGCAGGCATTTGTCAATTGGTTGCAGAAAAAGTATTTTTACGTTCCACAGGTGGAAAAATTAAAAAGAAGCAATGAGGGAGAGATGGCAATTCCATACTAATTGCTATTTCAGCCTGTTATCATCAATTACCAGACTAACTCATTGTCCTTCTAATTAGTCTGCCTGACTCTAATCCTTGTGCCTCACATCCATTCATCCTCTACTCTATGCCAAAATAGTATTTGTAAAACATGAAACAGCATTTTCCATATGCAAATAAATAAGCATCAGTTCAGTTTTGTATTCCTTGTCAGAGATTACATCATAGTACTAATTTTCTAAATTATGAAAATTAAAATGTATTTTATATGTTTTATGGAACAAAGTTATTTATACAACACAGGCTGTCAAATAGTAAGACAAGGTTGATCAAAGTTGATCGTGTGTGATGGGTTTTTAAGGTAAATATTGAAAGACAAGTAAGTATTTTTCCAGTCAGATTTGTATTCAACTTATTGCTTCCAAAGATTTGTGTACTTAGCATGGTTGGCACAGTGCCTAGCAAAAAATAGGAACTAAAAAATATTTTTGAATATATAGAATTAGATGGTGAAGTATTTTTTAACAAATGGAGAATAAAATTGAAGGAGAAAATAAAAGAAAATGAAATAAAGACCATTTATTAATGGTCTCAATATAGCAAAAGCACTATATTTGATTAGAAGCATAATGGGAGACCAGGCAAATAAAAGTTAACAGATAAGAATGTATTGTACTTCATATTTAGCTTTAAATTAAAGTATTTCTGATTCTTCTCTCTCTCCCTCCTTCTTTCCCTATTTCATATATAGAATTTTTCTCATTATCCATGTAACAGTGCACTAAAATCTTAGCAATTATTGGACCACAAGGAAATTTTCAATGAATTTCTCAAAGTAGAAATATTTCTCATAACATTCTCTGTTCATGATACAGTAAAGCAAGAAATAAAACCAGTTATAGAAAGCCTAAAATATTTACTAATTGGTTCTTTAGAAAAATTTTGCCAGCTCTTGCTTTAGAATGATTTAACTCTAATTATTCTCTTCAATTTTATTATTATCAGTACCTTACACTCAGCTTGTTTTTAAAGTCCTCACACCATCATTAGTTTTATCATTATTCATTAAACAATTTTGGTTTAGTTTTATACAGAAGTTTACCAATATCTTCATTCCTTATTCCTTCTTTCATTTAATTCCTTCTTCTGGGTTTAGTTTTCTTCTTCTTAAAGGACAGGCTCTAATAGTTTTTTTTAACAATCATAGGTAAATTTTTTGACATCTTTTTATATATGAAATTTTATTGAAGTATATCATACATACATAGTAAGTGTATAGTAAAAGTTGTGAACTTACAAACCAAACATGCATATCATCATACAAGGCTCCCATACATCACCTCACCACCAGCACCTTGTATTTTTGTGAAACATTTGTTACAAACTATGAAGTAACTACAGCACATATATTACATTTGGTATTATTTCCCCCAACCTATCAGATTATTAACACCTTGTATTAGTATTATATATTTGCTATAGTTCAGGAGAAAACAGTCTCATATTTGTTCTCTTGACTACAGTCCTCTTCCACCACTGGATTACCTGTGTTATACAGTCCCATGCTTTGTACAGTCTATCCAAAGTATACCCTCAGTGGCTAACATTTTCATCACAGAGTTGTACTGTCATCAAGTCATAGGTAAATTTTATCACTCTTTGCTGTATGGACATTTTTAAATTTTCCAGCATCATTATAAATGCTTTAGAGAGTACTTAATTATATTTGAACATTATGTTCCCTAATTTTTATTCCATCATTTTCTCTTATCACTGCCACAAAATCTTTTGTCAGACTGCTATTTTTTGTTCCTTTGTAGGTAACTTATTTTCTTTCTTGTCCTTTTTATTTCTCCTGTATTTCTATATTTCTTTTTGATGTGACTTATTTTCATGTAAATTATATATATATATATATATAATTCTCATAAAAATAAATTTGGTTCAACTATAACATCACTATTTTTTGCTTACTGTATATGTCAATTAACAATAGAAGGGGTATTGATGTTTCTCACTATAATAGTGGATTTCTCTATTTCTCTTTGCAGTGCTCTCAGTTTCAGTTTTTGCCTCATGTATTTTTTTTTAAGAGAGTTTTTATTTATTCTCTCCCCTGCAACAACTGAGAAACATCCTTTGTCTGTTTGCTTGTTGTTTTTGCTCATTGTTTTTCCTCGTTGTCTGCTTGTTGACTGCTTGTTTTAACTTTAAGAGGCACAGGGAACCGAACCTGGGACCTCCAATGTGGGAGGCAGGTGATCAAATGCTTGAGCCACATCTTCTCCCTGCTTTTTTGTTTTTGCTCTTTGTCTGTTCATTGTTTTTGCTCAATATCTGCTTCTTGTTTTTGTTTGATGTTTGCTTGTTGTTTGTTTGTCTTCTTTAGGAGGCACCAGGAACTGAACCTGGGACCTCTCGTGGGAGGTGGGTGCTCAACAGCTTGAGCCTCATCTGCTCCCTGCTCTTGATGACTATTTCTACTGTACTCTCAAACCACCAACATATCCTCTTCCAATCTCATATTCAATCGACAGAATACTTAATATTTCAGCAAGAAGGAAAAAGTAATCAAAAGTTTATATTTTAAAACTCCCACCACTATATCTATTTCCCTTTCTGTATCCTTTCTTAGAGCATCTCCTTTCTCTACTGTCAAGTTGGATGAATTATCCATCTTCCTTTTCATAGCCAATCTATCCATTTTTGCAATAAATCTAGACTCTCATTTCTGCTTGAAACCATGACTTCTGTAATTCTTCTCTCTTAAACACATTATCACCTCTAATTTCTTGCAAGATCAGCTATACCTCACCATTGACTTTTGGAAAATTTTATTCTTTCTACATAAATAATAATAGTAACAACAACTATAATAGTAAGCACTTATATAACACTCATGTCACAGGCAGTGTTCTAAGTGTTTTACATATATTTAGCAACATAAACCTCACAGTAGTACTATGAGGAAACTACTGCTAATAGTACTCCTATATAATATTAAGAAAGTATTATCATTTCACAGATTAAGAAACTGAGGCACAGAGGTCTCTTGGCTTTCCTTAAAGGAAGGAGACAAAGAAAAATAAGCAGGTTTAGAAGGGTCAATTTGGAGGACTTACAGAAGTCATGTGATAAATAGTGATTGGGCCCAAATTCATCTCACAGTGAAACTAGCGTGTCCATGGATTAATCCTGTGGTTATTTCCCCAGGTCTTGAACACATATTTGGAATGAACATTTTTCAGATGACTACACCTTGGCTCCAATGGAACGAAAACTATTATGTTAAAAGGGTCCCGTCAAAGCCCCTGGAAGTATGCTTCCATTGCAAAATAGTATTGAAAAACTACACAGCATCATTGGAAAAAATGCAAGGATTAAAGCCACCATCATTGATGGAATAAATATTATCATTGTTCCATTTCCATTTATCATGTTTGTTTAACTGATGCAAAAACCAATTAGGTCTTATAGAAAAACTGCATATTATTGGAAATATAATTGGGAAGTGACAAACATTGTAACATCTGTTTCAGACTTGTTAGCTTACCTAAAGCTAATCAGCACAGTTCTTTGGCTGGAAAGTGTTTTTCTCCATATAAATAACAATGATATTAAAAGCAGTACACTTTAGCTTGTCAGATACAGCAGTTTATGTTTGGCCTTTCTTCAACTCTTCTGTTTTGTCATAATACTGTCCATAGGAAACTTAATGATACGGAACTCTTAGAAAATCATCTTGGCCCAAAAATTGATGATATCATTCCATATGAAACTTCTGTGCACAAAATTACAAATATACTATGTCTTCTTAAGATATTAACCTGCCATTGGATAAAATATGCAATCTATGAAATTTCAGGGACCTACAGTATCCGTGAAGATTGTCAGTATCTGTTCATGCAAAGATTGTAATGTTATCTCCACTAAAGTGAAGATAAGGTACTATTACCTTAAACAGCTTAACTGTACAAAATAGGCATAACTGCTGAGCTACTTTGGATTTGGAATGCAATGTATAATGTATTTGGTTAGGTTGTTCCAGCCCATTTAGCAGTTAACCCATGTGACTGCCAGTTTTGAAGAGAACGCTCAGAAACAAAATACTCTGCAGCAAGTCGAGGCTGCAGTGCTAGCTATCCTGTACATGGGTCTTAAGAACCAACAGAACCAATCATGTTCAATGTGTCAGAGTAAATAGGGATCCTCTACAGACCCTCTGAAAACCCCAAATAGGAAAATCACAGCAAAGCATACTAGGGCTTTGGTGCAAAGTCACATCTCTTTCTGCTTTAACTAATTTCATTTTGAGAAACAAACCACAGAATGCCAGTGGGCTCTGGTACAGACTGAATGCATGATCCTGGGACACTTACTGATTATGTCACCTGAGCCATCTATTATAAACTGGGTATAATCTTATCTACCAATCAGGAAAGTTGGGTGAAAACAGTAGTAGCAATTCTTTATCAAATGGAATGGGTAGGTACAAGATTAAGCCCTAGTACTGAATTACAAGGAATTTGCATGAGTATGGGGCACAGTCTTTTAGTAAACCAACTCCTGCTGCATTGCTTCCCTTCGTTCCAGACACTCCTATGACCTATAAGGAATAACTAAAGATGAGATTATAAAGAAAGAAAAAACTTGACCCTGATTTACAGATGGGTCTATGTCGCTAAGCTCCCCGGGCGGTGGGGTGGTCAGCCCGGCTGCGGCCCGAGGGGCGACACAGGCTAGATATAGGCCGTCCGGCGTGCACTCCGGAACGGCGAGGGTGAGGAGGTTCTCAGGGAGCGGGGACAGGTCTGGGCTCCCTGGTCTCCACAGCTCGGTCGTGGGGGGTATCTGGTAAGAGTCGCGCGAGTAACCAGGCTCAAGACAGCTCTCCTGGGGTGAGCGAAGAAGTCTCTTTTATTGAGGAAGTACAGCGTATAAGGGTTGAGGCTGGGGGGCAGTCCCCCAGCCAATGGTGGAGGCTTCTATTGGGCGGCTGGGCGAAGTCAGGGGTCGCTAGGGAAAGGGGCAGATTCGGGGATGAAGAAGAGTGAGGTAAGGCTCTCCATATAAGGCTATAACTGAGGCGAGAGCTCTGATTGGTGAGGAGGAATAAGGAAGGGGGGGGGCAGGCGGCACGCCGTCCGTTAGGGCAGTGTGGGCGGCTCTCTGAGCTGTTGTTCTGGCGGAACAGAGGGCGGTGTTCGCCCGTACCTTGGCTGAGGGCGATGTGCACCCTTACCAGCCACCCCTCACTAGGCAGTGACGTCTCCCGCACTAGGAGGTTAGGATTTCAGAGAACCAGACCTCAGCACTGTGTCCCATTGGAAGGGCGCCCTCGTCTCCCTCCTCATCTCCCCCTTCGTTTTTTATTAAGGAGAGCATCTCTAGCTGGGCGGCCGCAATTAAGCGGGTGCGCTGTTTATCCACAATTTGGGAGCGCTTAAGCCTTTTGACAATAAAAAGGAAGATGAGTTTGACTAAAAGGAAGGCGCCCCAAAGGAGGAGGCTGGAGGGGGAAAAAAGACTGGCAAGCTTTTTGAGTACATCAGCAAAGAATTGGCTGCTTATAGTAGGGATTTTTATGGACTCTATCTCCGTAATGCTGGCTTGTAGGCTATGGGACAGATTCCAGAAGGTATGGTTGTAAGAGGTGAAGATCCAGTTGCGAAGCTTGTAGTATTCAGATGACCTGTTGACAACATGGGGGGTTACGCAGAGGGGGTTAAGGGAGTATCGGCCGTCACAGGTGGTGGAGGCCAGTTCATAAAGAGCTTTGATGTCTTCTGCCATGTAGTCTATTTGGGTTTGTAGGTTGTAAAAGGCTTCTCTCTGTAAGGAATTAATGTGGTATTGAGTTTGAAGTGCCTTAGCCGTAGTTTGGGTGGCGTTGATGATGGCAGCGGCCGTGATGCTCTGTTGGGCTAAGGCAACAGAAGCGACTGTGGCTGATGTGAGCGAGAGGATAAAAACTGTGGTTATGATAGCGGATAGTCCAAAGTCGTGTTTAACACGAGGAGCGGTAGCAGGAACTTGGGTGTATTGGGGAGCAACCCAGTCAGAGGCATTCACAGGTATCCAGGCGATGGCGGGCTGAAAGACGATGGCAGCTGTGTGGAAGGAAGTGTTAAAGAAATTGCTAAGGACGAAAGGGCCGTTTATTGTGTCATTGGTTAAGAGAAAAGCGAAGGGAGGGCGAATGGTGACATATCCTGAAATGAAGGTAACGCGTTGAGAAATGGTTATGTTTGTTCGGTTGTTTTTGGAGGTGCCGTTATAGAAAGAGCAGTTAGCAAGGCAC
>JAQZBX010030800.1:0-26632 GCA_029593785.1 Cabassous unicinctus | reverse complement strand
TAGCAGCAGCTGAAATATGCTTTCTTTCCTAACAGAATGAACAAAATGTATCTCTTCAAAAGACAATCTACTTGTCAAGAATATGAAAAGATGGGAAGGAAAAAAATAAGGCTACAATGTTTTCCTGATTCCTTTAATTAACAGCCTCTAGTCGGGAATTAGAAAAAGTTTACTAATTGACTGTTGACTACTATGAAGTATTTTCTTCTGGAAAACAAAAGGCAGATCCTTTACCGGCAAAAGGAGGGCCTTCAATTCAGTATCTCTTTGGGCTCTGCTTTCACCTCTGCTGTTATTCATGGCTCTCTTCATTCCTCCTTTACCTGATTTTTAGATCTCACACTATTCTGATGTTGTTCATAAGTGATTTTTGTTCTGAAGATTCTGTTTAGGTGCCTCTTCCCCCTGTGCCAGATGGCTGAGGTGTTAACATCATGATGCTCAGCTGTAACAGTCCTAAGATGCTACAAAAATGAAAAATGAGTAATTGGAGAAGCAGCAATGAAAGATTAGTAAATCAAATTTTAATTGCTGCTGATATAAACAGCAGCAGGGGTTGGGAAGTGATATTGCTGCTCTGCATGAAAACCAGTATGGATGCTAAAAATCTTAGAAATGTGTGTAACTAAATGTTTTATTATACAAAAAAAAAAAGGAAGGGTGAGGAAGTAATGGTTTGAGGCTCTATATATTCACTCTTGCCCTTCGGTGTTTCACTGACAAGGGTTGTTTAACGCCTGCCCAGATGTCACTTTAATATGACAAGGCTTTTCCCATAAAAAACAGAGCGTCATACACTAGCTACAACTTATTCATTTTCTTTATTAATGGAATGCGAAGTCACATGTGTAACAGCCTTGGCCATGTTTTATCTCATACTCCTCAGAGAATGAGCATATTATATAAGAAGGTAGCTGTATTAACTTGCTATGCAATCTTACAAAAGAGGGGTTTAGTTTTATACTGCTAGTCACATTAGAGAGAATCAAAGCTCCCTAAAATAATTTCACCTCTAATTACTTCTGCTAACAGGAGAGGTTCGATGTTTCATTTTTCCAAAATAAGATTGTGATGAATAACATGATTATTTTATAAACTTATTGACAGTTTCTCTATTTGTAGAGCACTCAACAGCTAATCCACTTTATTCTCACTACTAGAGATCCAGAGAATAAATCTCTTCTCATTTTAGAAGTAACAACTATAACTAGTATCTAACTATTAGCCATAGTTTCTTCAGTTCTTTCTAGGACTTTCTGATTTTTTGTAATATTCATGTAGAATAGTTAGGTTCCTAAACTACTATACAGAAACTATCAGTTCTCAAAAAATTTATAAGCTTAAAAAATACATCTATAAGCCATTTAGTGTTCTTTTGAGTTCTATGATGCATGTTCAATGCAATTACTTCTCTCATGAATGCTCCCTGTTTTGCATTTGTTTTTAAGGCAGATAAAATCAAAAACAGCAGAAAATGCACATACAACACTCCTACGTGTTGAAGGTTAAGAAAGCCCTGGACAAGCAGATCAACTATGATTACATTTTACTGAAATACACAGCAGAACTCTGGTTTGATCTACTGCCTGATTCATAGGATGGTTTACTTTTTAATATTCATTCTGGCTAAAATAATTTGTTGGAAGAATGAAAACTTTAATTTAAATGAAAATAAAACATTTTTTCAAAGGCCCAAAGTCATATTCCATCTCTATACCTGAAACAGTATGCTATCTTTTAAAGAGAGAAAAATAACATTCCAGGCTGCTTCATAAATCCTTCCTCTGTGACAAAGGAAGAAAATACCACACCATACCATTGCCCTCCAGTGCCTTCTTTTTCTTCTAGATTTATTTTATTTCTCTCTCCCCACCCCTTCGTTGTTTGCACCTGCTGTGTCCATTCATCTTCTTTGTTTCTTTAGGAGGCACCAGGAACCAAATCCGGGACCTCTGATGTGGGAAGGAGGCTCCTAATTGCTTAAGCCACCTCTGTTCCCTGCTTTGTTGTATCTCTCGTTATGTTTTCCTCATGTCTCTTGTTGCATCATCTTGTCGCATCAGCTCGCCGTGCCTGCCTGTTGTGCCAGCTTGCTGTCCTGCTTGTTCTCTTTAGGAGGCACCAGGAACCTCTGCTCCCTGCTTTGTTGTGCCTCTCATGTTTTTCTTTTGTGTCGTTTGTTGTGTCAGCTTGCCACGCCTGCCCATCGTGACAGCTTGCTGTCTACCTTAGGAGGCACCAGGAACTGAACTATGGACCTCCCTGGTAGGCAGGAGCCCAATCGCTTGAGCCACATCTGCTTCCCTCCAGTGCCTTCTAAATCCACTGAAAGCAGCATAACCAAGTGACAGAAGTGAACCTGGCGGTTGCTGTTCTATTACTCTGGAGATTATTTTTCATCACAATGGTAAACCCTAGGGCTACTCTTTATTGGAATTTAAGAGCTTGAACTGGTATACAGAGGTTGATGTAGTAGAAAGGGCCATTTGCCAGTTTTTGAAAGTAACTGTGTGCCTGGGAGCTAGATGACACCAAAGAATGACTACTACAGTATTCTGCCAATGTAATTTCCCCTGAAAAGAATGCTAGGCAATGCTGGATACAAAGGGGTTATGATTAGGCATGATCAGATGCTGATATTAAGCATAGCACAGTAGGTAGTTATACTAAGCAAACAAGTAGGGAGATCAGCATATAAACTCTTCACTCATAAAGACTACTCATGCACACACGTCTATCTAAAAGGCAAATCAGGAGGATCCATGGGTACAAGACTCGAACGATCAACAAACTCAATCTCTCTGCATTACTTGAAAGGCAAAGGTCCACATGGAGTGTTTAAGTCCCCAAAGGCAGGAGCAGGAATCTCAAGTAGTGGTAACTCCTTGGGGGAACGCTTTAAAATCTTCAGTTGTGATTGTATTACCTGCATGGAAATGCTTGGTTTACTAGGGAGAAGGTGAATGTGGAAACAAGAATGCAACAATCTAGCATAGCATACATTAAGGCAAAGCTAACAAAAAATACTTAAAAGAATTCATAGATGACTGGTAAAAAAAAAGTGAAAACCACCACCTGTGCCAAGGGCAGAGGGAATAAATCTCTCCCAGCAATCATTTGGCAGGGATTAATGGACAGTGGTGAGAGCTACACTAACAAGGGGTGAGGAAAATACTGTCTAAAAACATCTCAGATATTGTGGCTTGAAAATTATTCCAAATTCTTACTGGAGATAAAGCTATTGTTCTGAAGCAAAAAGAAGGCAAACATCTTTCTTTTGTTCTAAGAAAATCAAAACAAATAAAATACCAAATTCTATTCTTCATAGAAAGCTAATTTTGAAAAATTAATTTGACTACATTTACAAAGAACTGTGTCACTCCCCTTTATGGCTTCTAAGATACTTTTTTAAAAAGCTGGCAAGATTATCAAAGTGTATTTAACAAAATAAAACAGTTTCTTCTATGAAGCTCATGAAATAGAATCAGTTTTTCTGTGCCAGACAGGGGTTATTCCATGCAACCGGTCATGTGTTCGAACAGTGACTTCTTGTATCCTACAAGCTTGGTCAAATATCAAGGATGCTTAACAATCACTGACAACAACCTGGCTCAATACTGTGCAGGCCTATAGAGACAGTAATATCAATTTTGTGAAGCTTTTAGAAAATCACAGGGCTACTCTAGAATTTTGCAACCCTCTGCTCAAACTTTGTCCTATCCTCACTCAAAATGGTATGACACTCCCCTAGGGAATGATGATTTTTCTAGGCAGGATTAATCCAGAATCACCAAATCTCCTCCTACAAAGAGATGCCTCAGAACACAGGGTGTGTTCTGAAATACAAAGAGGACTATAAAGTTCAACCATGTACACTGAGTATTCTGAAATTTTCTTCTAGGCAAAGGTGAAACAATGTTTGACTTTTCTGTAAAGTTAAGGATATATGTGGGGAAGCGGGTGTGGCTCAACAGATAGAGCTCCTGTTTACCATATGGGAGGCCCCGGGTTCGCTTCCCAGGGCCTCCTTGTGAGGGCAGGCTGGCCCGCGTGGCGCGGTGGGCTGATGCAACAGGACCTCACAGCAAGGGGGAGATAAGGAGACACCGAAGCAACACACAGCGAATGGACACAGTAAAACACAAGCAGCAAGGGGGGGATAAATAAATAAATAAATAAATCTTTAAAAAAAAAAAAAGGATATATGTGGAAAGCAAAGAAACTTTACACCTGAGGATAAACTATTTAAGCTTAGAAGTATATGGGAAACTGGGTCAGGATTGTGGGGCACAGGTAAAATATTAAATTAGGTCTACATTTTGGCTAAAAAGGCCTTTAGAATAGGTACATAGTCTTAGCAGACAATTTTCTTTAAAAGTGAGAAAAAAAAAAAAAAGAAACACATCTATCAACAGATGAATGGATAAACAAAATGTGATATACAAAGGCAATGGAATATTATTCAGCCACAAAAAGGAATGAAGGTTTGATACATGTTACAACATGGGCAAACAAAGAAAACATGCTGAGTGAAATAAGCCAGGCACAAAAGGACAAATACTGTATGATTCCACTTACTAAAACGGGCAAATTCATAGAGACAGAAAGTAGACTACAGGAGAAAATCATCTCTGAGCAAACTTGTCTATCCCTTCAATTAGCACAACCTAAACCTTGCTCAGAACTAAGTGGTACTCTGTAAAAGGATGGAGAATGGAGAATTCACCAGCTTTTGTTTTTTTTTAAGGCAAGTGCTACTGTACTTTGTTTGTTTTAACAAAGATATTGATTATACAAAGCTCTTTGACTACCTTGTCTATTTAACAATCTGGCCTAATCGCCTTTATGGAAAAGCTATGCTCATAAGCTTTATTCAGCAAAAATGACAGCACTAAACCACAACATACTTTTCTAAGGGTATATATACCTTAAATTCATTTCCTTGGAGTCTTGATGCAAATAAACAAATAAATCTGGAACCACTCTTTTACTGGGGGCACATGTTCAGAATTCATTATAATTTGACTTTTTAGAGTTTTGTTGTTTATTTCTTGTCTGCTTACAAAGTACTGAGTTAGTTAAATATGGTTCTTCTAGAAGCCTGAGGGATTAGCTTTAATTTATATTTTCCTTCCTATTCGAATTGGAGAGAATGTGCAAGGGAATAAATAGTCCATCCAGCAGAATGAATAAACTCTTTCCCTTAAACATCAGCTATACATACAAAAACTCAAAAAAAGAATAAGTAATATTTTGGGATTCAGTGTTATCAGGGTTAATATACCATGTCTAGTAGCGTTTAAAAGCTCAAGATGGCCAATATGACTCTTTTCAATGTCAAAACAGGATCTGTTCTCCCTAACCTTCCAGGCCAAGCAGCCATTCTTCTTGATACGCCCACAAAAAACCTACAAATAAAAGGGATCAATCGGAGAAAAAATAAGCACTCTCTACAGTTGCTGAACTGTGATAGTATAGTATGTGTAGCATTTACCAGAGTAAGGATTGTCACAAGCTTAGATTTAAAGTTCTGAAAGAACAGGAAGAGTGTTGCTGCATCCTAGCCAATATTCTATATTTAGTGTATCCAACAAGCACACTGAATAAAACCTTGAACAGTAAATTATGTTTCACTCTAATATTAGATCTATGGATACCAACAAGACTTACTTTCTTATTGAATTTGATCAGAGAATGCTAGGGAAGCTCTGCCAGGTAGAAGTAGGTGGAACTATTAAAGTTTTCATCCACCCTTCCTTGTAGATGGTTATGCAGACTTTTTAGAGAGGAATCAGAGCCATGGCAAGATTGACCATCTTTGGAACTGGGAAAGGACAAAAATCAAGGGTAAAAGGATGGAAAAGATCAACTGAATCAGAATCTTTCTGAATGGATTTAGCTTTCACAAATATTTATTCTACCCAAACTCATGATTTTTCTAGCTGAGCAAAATTAACATTGAAAAAAAATTGTTCTTAAGCATTTGCTATTAAAATAGCCTTACAAAGCAGACAAATAGAGGTGAGTTTAAATGCAGTTCTTTGGGAACCATATTTGTGATCTATTCCTAATCTAGGACCAAACAGTACCCAATTGAATATATCTACAATTTAGACAAGCAAAGCAAAATATGCCCTGAATGTAAGGTAAAGGAAAATCCAATATGACTGAGTGAATTTTCTTTGCACCAAGAGCCCACTGGATATTTTTTACAGCCCTCCCCTTCAGTAGGCAATCCAACCCAACCCTGGCCACTAAACACAGGCAGAAGGGCTCACTGGGGAAACAGAAAATGAGTACGAAGAAAAGTTTGAAATTTATCTTTTCATGGAAGGTTACATAAAATCTACAATGATAAAAAAAAAAATCTGATCCATCTACATGGCTCATTTGACAGAGTCATTCATTTATTCATTTACTCATTCAATTATTTATCAAGTGTCTACTATGTGTCAAACATTGTTTTAGCTGTTAAGGATACAGAAGTGAACAAAATAGGCAAAAATCTCTGCCCTTATAAGGCTTATATCTGAGAAAGCTGAGGTCCAAAAGATTAAATGTCCTATGGCCAAATTCTTGGGATAAGTTAAAACCATGTTCTAAGTTTCTCTTCTTTCTCCTCCTACTCTAAACAGGGAACTAAACAGAGTTTGTTAATCTCCATGCTCATCTTTCTGTCACACACACAGTTGGTAGGCTGATTTGCCTAGAATAAGAAGGCCATTTATTATTCATCAATGTGAGTTCCATGCCTTGACTCCCAAATGTCTCTCTAGTTTTCTTTTGAGAGCCATCCTCTGCCTGCTAGACATCTTCTGCTGGGATACATTGCTAATATTTCAAACTCAAGAAGCTTAAAGTCAAACTCCAAACAAGTGCCTCCCCACAACGTACACATCTCTAGTAACAATACTACCTGTCTCCTAATTATCCAAGCTCAAAATCTCAGCAACAGCTTTGACTCATCCTTTCTCCCTCAACTCTGACATACATGTGCATTGCCAACTCTGGTAGGTTATATCCCTATGCCATTTTTTTCAATTCTATTTCCTTTTCATTTCCATGAATACAGTCCCATCTACGTCCCTTTTACCTCTCAAGGGAACTAACTGCCTTCTTAGTGGTCTCCCTGCTAAGGGCCAGGCTACTACCACCTTCTGTGCCAATATTCCTAAAGCAAAGTTTTCATTATATCACTCACCTCTTCAAAGATCTTTAGTCCCCATTCCTTAATGAAAACATATACCAACTATCCAGCCTAGCATTTCGAGAGTTCCATCAAATGACTCCAACCTACTTTCCTGACCTTGACTCCTAGGAATCCTTTATTCATACCATATAGTCTACCAAAATAGGACTAGATACAACATTTTCTGTGGCTCATGCATCCTTTCTGCTTGCAATGCCTCTTCCATCTCCACTTAATTCTTCCAAGGACATTTCAAATGCAGCCTTTCATAAAATTCTATCACACTCAGACTAGATGAAATATCTCCTCCTTTCAATCCCTGATGATGATAATTTGCAAATTAGGTTCTGCCTTGTGTGATTAGTTATCTGAATATTTGACTTATTTGCTTGTCAGTTCTTTGAGGACTAGGACTCCCTTACTTATCTTGGTATCCCTAGCATGTTCTTTCACACAGCAGGTCCTCAGCTCAGATTTACTGAGTCAATGTGGCTGAAAAAAGGTTAGCCATCCCTAAAGTCAAGTCCATCCCTGTCAATTTCAAGGCAGGTAAGAGAGATTTTATTTTCTTCTTTTGCTGACTTCAAAATTAGAAAAGAATTAGTCCACAAAACTATACTGTTCCTAAGTCCTAGAGTCATAAAAGGGACATACTTAGCTGCAACTGAGCTTGGAAAAAAAAAAAAAAGGCATGAGAAAACAACCCTGAGGATAAAACAAAACACTGTGTGAAGGCTGAAATCTATTTACCCACAGTGCAGAAAGAATTCTACCCAGCAAGGATTCAGGATCCTGCAGGGAAAGAGGTACAAAATTTGCATTAATGTTTGCATTAATGTGGGGAATTCCAATCCCTTAGCAGCCATTGGATATTAAAAACCCTAAAAGAAAAACAAAAATCAAAGAGATTTTCAAGATTGAACTTTCCAAAAAGAATCTTAGTAGCTTGCAGATGAGATTTTTCTAAATCATTACATACACTGGTCAAATGACCTTTCATTTAAAAGTACAATGAAATTCACTGCAACTGTACTTTTACTCAGATACTAGATATGACCTCCTTTTTACCCTGGCAATCTGGTTTTCAACCATCTCTTTAAGACAAAGGAAACAAATAACTTTTTTTTCCTGAAGGAAACACATTATTCTAAAAATGTGAGTGGCATACATGTTGATTGTGACTTCACTGACTACTTAAATTATCTATTTTTTTCTGTCCATATCTTTTCTTTGCCAACTATTCTGCATAAAGCATTTAACAAGGAACCAATTAGCATCCATGGTTTGCTAACACCCGCCCCCCCCGCCGCTTTTTTACCAACTTTCTCTTTTATCTACTCTTTAATAAATGCCTGTCCTTCCTTGACACATTTTTTTTCTTACTCATCAAGCCACACATTCTGCCAAGAGTACATAATTATCAGTGAGTCAATCTATATTTGTGTATGCACTTGATTGTACATATACATGTATGGATGTATATATGAGTACTTCTCTATACTATTTTTAACCTATGCAGTTGGTACAAGCATCTATGAGATATATGTTTTTGTCTTTTATTGTAAAAGTATATGTTAATATAAAAAATTAGGGTCAATGGTGAGGGGGAGCAAGCTCATTTGATAGTGACAATGATATGTATTTTTAAAACCTGTTTATTATTTTTGCTTATTTATCTGAGGTCCCAGCTTTTCTTAGCAATATATGTGATATAAAGATAAAAATCCTTTGTCATATTTACTCCCCAATCAGTCCTTTTTGTAATGTCAAATTTGTTGATTTTTTTCATGAATGCCTCCTGTCTTTACGCTGAGAGATGTGCCTCAACAAGACCACTAGTTTCCCAAACAATGAACAATAAAGGATGACACCACCTTCTCTGGAGTGGCCTAATATGAAACCTTCATTTCAGGTCCATCTCAGATCTTAGCCAGTTCTAGAATTAACCTGGGCACAGGGTCAAGGGGTGTGGTTGGAGTTTCCAGTTCATGCCCAGGTCAGCTGGAAGTCCAAACTACCCACCCTTCTTAGCTAGCAAAGAAGAACCAGAATTGTCAAGAGCTCCAGACTGGACTGCAGATAAGATCCAAAGAGGGCTACCCATTGTTGCTGTACATCCAGCAAGTCCTATGGGCCTATAGCAGACTGCCTTGGGCCCTAACTCAGAGTCAGTCCACCCTTCAGCTAACAGATTCTGACAGGCCCAGATTCTCTAGAGTGAATGTTTCTTATAAGGTACCTGGCCACTTCTCAGTGCTATTATGCATGCTCTGCAGGATACCAGAATGTTATACCACACCAGTGGGAAATGGTATGCTTTCTGTCTTTCATTTCAATATATGCACTTAAGCAGAGAAGCTGAAGATTTTGGGTTTTAATACCAGTCAAGAAGAGGAGGAGTGTTTGAAAGACTAGAGGGACAGTGCATACCTGATTTCGAAGAGGCTGCTGTTGTGATGGCCGATCCCTGTGTGTGTGGCTTTCTCGAGTTATTGCAGATGCACCAGAATCTACGTGAACTGATCCTACTGGAGTAGGCTGGAATAACAAAACAAAAATTCAAATGGAGAAAACTAGATCCAACTTATACCTCCACAAAGGACAGCATAATTCTAATTCTAATTCTAACTCTAATTCTAATTCTAATTCTAATAGAGTAGTAGTAATAATTATTTTCAGCTACCAAGGGCAGTTTTGTATCTTCTTGTCTTTCAATTTATGTATTTGTAAAAGGGAGGCAGCTTGGTCCTCAGCAGGTCATTGGAGAGTAGCTTACCTTTGAAAATAAAAAAACTATCCTAGAGTGATATCTATTAGCATGCTCTCAGGGCCTGTGGACCCCTGGCCAGAAAAGCAATTCCAAAAGTTTCCTATGGTGTTGGGTTCTACTCCATAGGAGCCAAGAACCGTAACAGCTTATGTAGCACCAACTTTTAAATCATACAAATAAGACTTCTTTTAAAAGACTAGCTTAAATTCTGATATCTTAGGACATACAGGTCACAATCTGAAAAACATATAAAGGAAGTTACTTCTACTTTCTAACCCTAGTGAGAGCAACCTATGGTATCACCCTTAAAGACTGGCAAAAGTAATGTCCAAAGTCAAAGGAATGTTTTTCCAAATATTTAAGCAGAAACAACCTTTGGGTGGGGCAGTGCTAATCTGAGAAAGGAGGTGACAAGGTAAAAAGAGGATACTTACAATAGGCCTCCCGACCCAATCGTAGGCGTAGTCAAAGGTATAGCCTTTCCTTTCAAAGAGGTCTGTAAAGAGGGTCCGTAAGTACTCATAGTCAGGCTTTTCAAAGAAGTCTAATCGCCTGACATAGCGAAGATAGGTTGCCATCTCCTCTGTTAGAAAAAAGGTGAAAGGCCATGCTTATTAGCTGAAAGCTTCCAAAGGGGGGAAGGTCTGGGTCATGCAACAGATATTTGTACAGACTATCTGATACTGGTGCTTTCTTCATGGGCCAAATGGAAGTGATAAAACCTACCTTAGTCTAAATAATAATGAAAGGAAATGTAAATTGGCCAGAGAACACCCTTATCTAGAGATACCAAGTCATGGTCTCATCCTACTTCAAAGCTTCAATCAAAATGGCTAGAGTGTACTTTTAGCATCCTACCTGGAAAGTTCTCACAGAGAGCTTCAATGGGGGTATTCCTTTTGGTGTCACCAATCTTTTGATATCTCTCTTTTAACGTATCAGCCTGTAGGGAGTAAAGAGAGAAAGTTATTTGGAAAGAGGTGCTAAGTATGGAAGGTTCACTATGTTTGGGGAAACATTGATTATTTCAAATCTGCAGAACACATGAGTCTTGATTTTTCTTCTAACACTAACAAAAAGAAATGAAGTAAAGACAATGTACTTAGATATGTATAAAACATCTATGCTCTGGAAAGCTTTACTTGCAAATACATTTAATAGTCTCAGATAAACACCATCAAATGTACTGAGATGACAGGTTAGGATAAGAAAATAAAAATTTTACATAGCAGTATTTTCAAAATTGAAGAAGCTTGGTAATCTTCCATTGACGTTGGGGCTCAATAATGATTTGGCCTTCCTCCTCTTATCATAGATCAGCTCTATGATAATAATAAAAGTATTGCAAATCCAAATAGGAGTAGGAATATGGATAGCTATATTACATATCCTGTGGCAGTTTGATATAGTTATGAATTCCAAAAATAGATATGGATTATGTTTGTAAACTGGTCTGTTCCTCTGGGCATGATTAAATTATGATTAGGGTTTTGATTGGGCCATGTCAGTAGGATGTTGACTCCCCACCCCTTGGTGGGTGGGGACTGAGAAATAAAAATACATGGCAGAGCAGAGGAGTTGGATTGGAGTTTTGATGTTGGAGTTTTAATGCTGGAGCCTGGGGAAGCAAGCACACAGAGGAGTTTGGTCATGAGGAAGGAGAGAAGGCCCCAGGAAGAGATGAGCCATTCATCTGATAGTCTACAGCTGGCCTTGTGGAGAGAAGCAAGCCTAAGCCCTGAGAGAGGCAAACCCTGGGAAGAGAGGAACCCAGGAAGCCTGAACCCTGGCAGACATCAGCAGCCATCTTGCTCCAACATGTGGCCACAGACTTTGGTGAGGGAAGTAACTTATACTTTATGGCCTGGTAACTGTAAGCTTCTACCCCAAATAAATACCCATTATAAAAACCAACTGATTTCTGGTATTTTGCATCAGCACCCCTTTTGGCTGACTAATTCATATCCACTGAGAAGTTGAGCAGAAAAAAGAACAAGAAATGGAAAAATACCTTTCAATAATGTACTTCCAGAGGTAAAAAATTCTATGATATAGGCATGGCTAAGAGACAAGTTTGGTGTGTGTCAATGGCTCAAAGCAGCCCAAGTCTGGTATGCCTGGGATGGTTGAAAGAGCTCCTGGACCTTGGACAAACAGCAGGCTCTCAAGGAGTTCTCAAGAGGCTCTACCTAGCACGTGTGTTCAGTTTGAAACTATGGTGTTCTGAAGTAAGTTGGAGAAATTTTAGAACCAGAACTACTACTAAAACAAATGATTAATGGTCATGAGAAGAGATATTTAGAAGACAGTTTCAAGCAATTAATAATATATTAATACATTATTTGGCTATATGATTTGAGTGAGTAGGATGTGAAATTCTATTTGAAAGCTGTCAATATGAATGAGAAGCTATCCATATGACTAGGAGAAGACCATGAAGGAGATATTAGGAGAGGAATTCAAGGGGAAAGAAATAAAATCTTCCTAAAGGCAAAGGCAGAAGCCTTACTTTTTAGGACAATATCAACCACTCTGCCTTTCTGGAAGGAGAAAGTGTAGAAATACCCCAAGCTACTGATTAAGTTTCTTTCCATATTGATGAGTTGAAATAAATTATAGCTCAAAAATAAATCCCACCTTTACCTACCTCTTGGGACTTTGGTTAGAAGCTCACCATTTTATAGTCTAACAGCAGAGGCATAGAGTAATTAAGATGCTTATAATTATAATAATTAATAGTTAATTCTGACTTGAAGGTGCTGTACTAACACCTACCTAGGGAAGGCTATTTAACCCTACCTATTTCACAAGGATAGCTATTGTCTGAATAGGCATTTATTTAATAATGCACTTTAACAGTGATGCTAAATCTGGATTTTCATTTTGTTTCAGCTGGGCCCTTAGCCTACATATTTTCCAGTTCTCCTTAGGGGCATACCCATCTCTGCTGGTCTTGCTGGTAAAATATGTAGCAGCTGCTGTCATCAATTTGTTCCAGAAATTCCCCAATACACTGGGAACATTCCTCCTGCTACATAATGGCTGTGGAGGAGGAATACTGACAGAGATACACAGCACTGCCAAGGTGGGGAGAAAAGATTATTAAAAACCCAAAAACAAAGAAGGAAGGATTAAAAAGGGGAAGAAAACAAATGTGAGCAAAAAGAGCTTTCAAAGCCCAGGGGAGCATTGACAATGTGGACTTCCCCTGTGTGCTTCTTACAGAAATCAAGTCAGTAGCCCCTTCATTAACAACTGAGCATTGAAACAAAGCCCTTCACTGAGCACTTTCAAGGATACCTTGAGTCCTTGCCAGGGTAGGCTGCCTCGAAGGAAATACATGAACATATGGCCTAGGGCTTCCAAATCATCCCGTCGGCTTTGCTCTAAAAGGGAAGACAGAGCACACATTATGTTTGCAGTTATTAAAGCAGAAAGGGGTTCAAAACCAATAATCCTTTTAGAAACCTTTCTGCTTTAGAAAGGCTCTGCTTATTAATTTGCTGTAGCTCTGCACGAAGTATGGTATATTTTAATATCAAAACCAAAAAAAACATGTACTTGCTTTGCCTAGATATATAGTTGACAAGTAAATACCAATGAAAAGAGGAAATTTTAAACTAAAACCAAGCCAAAACCACTGAATGGTGAGCAACAACCTCTCACACAATGCTGTGACCTTCTTGAAAGTTAGATAATTTGGATGAAGTATTATTTCCTGTAATCAAGTTACAGTTACTAATTATCTTTTGGTTACTACTCTAGCAGCAGACTAAGCAGCTGAAGCCATTACAGCAGCCCATTCTGACTAGGCCTGCAAAGATACATGCTGCAGAATGCCTAGCACACTGGCTTAGTGCTTTTATTTATCACAAAAATCCAGCTTCAGAGAAGTAAACATCCATGTAGAAGCCCTCGACTCCCATTCCATTTGAACCATGTCCCACAACCACCTTAAGAACAAATTTTAAAATGCATTACTAAGGTGCCCTATATGGACATTCTAGGATCTTACAAAAATAAGTTGCTGGGATTTTCTGTCTTTTTTTTTTAATTGGGAAGATGAAGATGAAGAACTTCCAAACAGTTAATAGAAAATTGCAACTTTATCTAAGAAAACATCCTACACAATCTTTAATTGTTAGACTAAATATAAGTAGTACATGGGTCAGCTACTTATTTGCCAATTATGGTTCATCTCAGACATTTTATGTGTTTATTTCTTAGAATCAATTTCAGGGCTTTATCATAGAAATTACAGAGGCAAGACTAAGAGACTAGACTAAACTTAATTGTGCTTTCTTTGAGCTGAAAGTAAAGCCCAAGAGAGCCAGGTAGGAAGGGAAGCCACTGAGCCACAATACAGAAGCACAACATGTTTGCTGCCTCCAATTATAGAAAATTTGCATAAAAAAGTGACTAGTACTCCACATGGCAGATACAGAAAGAAAAGGCAATCTTCTAAAAAGTAGTTTGAAAGTCTTCTTTGGAAAGGTGGTCATTGATTAGGGGGTGGGTGGGCAGATATAAATTGTGTAAAACTGAGTTGGTACACATCAATTGGAACAGTCTTAAAAAGAATTAAATAAAACAGCAAGACCTTCGAAGCTTTTGTCTACATGGCTTGCCTGAAGTTTGCAATAATATTATAGATAACTGAAAGCAAAAACCATTAGACAAACACAGAATCTGTGAGCAGAACCTAGGGATGAACAAATGAAAAATACAAAGAACAAGCAAGGGTGAGTTGAGGCTTCTCACAAAGCTGGGCAGATAGAGAAACCACACCCTGCAGTTTTCTCACACTGTATTACACCTACTCACTTCTCCATTTTTATATCCACTTCCTGTAACAAGAGGCCCTTTAGTCATAAAAAATTCATGGAACAAATGATTGCGGTTTAGTTAGTTGAGCACTAGAGGGCGAAACTCTACACATTATCATACTGATATGGGCTTTATAGAAAAAGGGGCCTGACTACTCTTTACAGAAGAAGCCAATTATAAAATGAGAGAAAAATAAAACAAACAAAAAAATTTAAGCCTACTGGGATAATAATAATGTAACTTTCCAAATATCAGGAACCATGAAAAATAGGTGTGGAATATGGGAATATGGAGTAATAGGAAAAAACAATTGTTCCTGAGTCAGGTTGCATAGTTTTCATCCCATCTTTTCCATTAATTTAGTCAATGTGAAATTAACCATGGCCAAGTCACTTATTTGGCCTCAGTTTCCTCATTTGAAAATAAAGTGCCAATTTCGATAATCTGTGAAGTCATTTTCCAGCTCTAAAATTCTAAAATAATCTGATAATTTAAGCCTTTAGGGCCTTGTAAAAGTGAGAAACAGTCATGCTTTATTTCCATACTTAACTGAACACTCCACATTTGTTCAATATTTCCACATGCAGGACATTTTCATTTTCAAAGAAGAAAAGTTTCAACACCAATGAGACCAGTAGGACACAAAATTCTTCAACCAAGAAGTCTTGCTTTCACCCAATCAGAAAGATGTGCTTGGTTTACATGATCACATCCCTGATTTTAGGTCAAATATATTTTACTGAAGGAAAGGAGCAAGGTGACCCAGTGTCCTCAACCTAATTTCAACCATTAAATAGCACAAATTGGGCTGTTTTAGTCAGTGGGAAGGTGGCCAATCTGATGTGGTAATGTCAGGTTTAGGAGGCTTCTCCTCTTGTCCTCCTGTCTCACAAAATTAATAGGAGATTCTCTCTAAATCATTTGAAGATAACACTTTCCTGATTTTTTTTTTCTTCATTACAAGGCAAAGGATGCAACACATTAAAAACACAATATGATTAGAGATCCTATGAAACCTCTCTGGTTTGAGACCTGGGACAGAATTTAAAGGGCATGTTACAACCATCTATATGCAATCTGTAATGTGGAAAGAACAAAACATGGTGAAAAGGTTGCTTCTGACCTGAAAAACTCTGGACTTTGATCAGGAAGCCCAAGTCTGGAGAAAAATTCAAAGTACCAGCAGGAATGGCAGGACACCAAGAGATGAAGGAAATCAGTCTGGCACACAGTAGATGTTTAACAACATATTTTGTTGAACACATATTAATGGTAGCTATCATACAGAGAGTCTTTACTATTATCAGGCACTATGCTAAGCACTGTATATGCATTACAGTACTATTCTCATACCCATTTCATAGATAAGATAATTGAGGCAGAGTAAGGTAGGTTACTGAACCAAAATCACATAGCTATTAAGTGGAAGAGCTAGGATCTGCATTCCTTCATTACAATGCAACTTATACAAACATAACAACCATACCCATCCATCCCTTGTCTGTTCTTGCCTTTTCTAACAAGAATAATAAAATAAGAACAAGAACTGCTAAGCCCACAAAATAGCACTGGAACAACTGAACTTCCAGAGTTTTTCAGATAAACTAGTTATGACTGTACTATTTGAGACACAGTCTGTCTCCCCGTAAAAAGTAAGATTACATGTCATAATGAAGGAAGGAGGGAATACCAAGCATTGTGTAAGAGACCTGTGCTAGATGCTTTTTACATATACTATCCATTTGATCCTCAAAACATCCTTGTGAAGTAATAGTCTCATTTTACAGAAAATTCTTAGGGAAGTTAAATAACTTGTCCAAAGTGAAACAGATATTAAAAGTGGCAGAAGACCTTGTAGTCTAATCCTAAAGTATTAAATTTAGTTAAGTGAGGATTTCCACATGGTAATGGAAAAAACCTTTTATAGCATTCATGATTTCAAATCAAGTTGTATACTAATTTCTCATGTTATTTTTGTTCTTCACCACCACTAGCATCATCTGAAGGCCTGTGCATTTTACTCATTGAGGCAACTTTGTAAATATTTACATTAGTCTTTAAAATATTACTATTTTAAAACATTATGTAATTAGCTATAAGAGTAATAATATTCTGTTCACATGTCAACTTGCTAGAATGTTTTCAAACATATATTTTTAATCACCTAGAAACCCTTTCTTCAAACAAAACATCCATGAAACATAAAATAGATTAAAGGGGTGCTTTTCTGGAAAAGCTGGAGAGGAGCCCAGGGCTCTGCTTGCTTGGTCTCCCCACTATTCTTTAGGCTTATCTAGCATATATTCTCCCTTGAGCTAGTTCCTCTAACAAGTAAGGCCTTCTGCCTTGATTAGAGCTTCTAACAGTATTTATGCAAATTGTCTATCCTGAATACATGAATACATCGTTTTATTGCACTTTGCAGATTTTTTTTTTTTAAACAAATTGAAGGTTTGTGGCAACACTGCACCTGGCATGTCTATTGGCACCATTTTCCCAAAAGCATGTGCTCACTTTGTATTTGTCTATGTCACATTTAAATTAAGGTATGTACATTGTTGGGTTTTTTTTTTAAAGATTTATTTATTTATTTGCCGCCACCCCATTGTTTTGCACTTGCTGTCTGCTCTCTGTGTGTTCTTCTGTGTCTGCTTGTCTTCTCTTTAGGCGGCACCAGGAACCAATCCTGAGACATTTCAGAGTGGAGAGAGGCGCTCAATCTCTTGCGCCACCTCAGCTCCTTGGTCTGTTGTGTCTCTTATTATCTCTCTTCTGTGTCTCTTTTTGTTGTGTCATCTTGCTGTGCCACCTCTCTGCATGGGCCAGCACTCCACGTGGGCCAGCTCATCGTGCAGGCCAGCTTGCCTTTCACCAGGAGGCCCAGAGAATCAAACCCTGGACCTCCTAAATGGTAGACAGGAGTCCAATCGCTTGAGCCACACCCATTTCCCTGTACATTGTTTTTTAAGACATAATGCTCTCACACACTTGATAGATTAACGTATAGTGAAAATTTAATTTTTATATGTACTGGGAAATTAAAAAATTCATGTGATTTGCTTTATTGCAGTGGTCTGGAATCAAACCTGCAATATTTTCAAGGAACACATGTAAAATTCAGGACTCATGGAAAAGCAAACATCCTTTCACTGAATAAGACAAAGGCTCTTCCTTGAAGAATTATTTAGACAGAACTGTGAACAGAAGCCTAGTCCATGTTTTAGTGAAGCATTCTTTCTCAAAGCAGATACGAGCCTCATGCCCTTTTCAGGACAGTCATATATGGGTCATATGTATATAAATACCAAAGTCATTAGTAAACTCACTAAAATGCTATCGCCTTAATACAATAATTCAAGTACCCACACTACTGAGAAACTAAACACTTGAAAACATTGTAAAGAATTAAAAATCCTTAGGTAGTCAATAGGAGACGTTAGGAATGTTACTAACTTACCATCTTAATTTCTCATATATAAAAATCACTTACCTTGTGAAGCTATAAGAACCACAAGTTGTAGAACACAATGGGGATAATAGTGTTATTGGAATAAAACGTTGTTTTAATGGCCTGCCCCCTTTAATGGAGCAGAAAACAAACACACCTTTGCCAAGATGCGTGTTGATAGACATATATCTCGCAGTTCCAGTTAAACTTTTGTGCTCTCTATAAGGTATATGTTTTTTGGTTTCAGGGTCAATGTATTCCTTGGCCAGTCCAAAGTCTATAATGTGTATAACATGCTCTTTCTTATTGCCTTGTCTGCCAATCAGGAAGTTCTCTGGCTTGACATCTCGGTAAATGAGATTCTTTGAGTGCACATATTCCATTCGAGAAAGCTAAAACAGGGGAAAAAAACACAAAAAAACCAAACCTGATTGCTTTTATGCTATTTTAGAAGATAAGCATTTGAGAGGCAAGAAGTTATTCCCAGGTAGGATATGAGACTACATCTGTAGCCTTTGAGACAGGTGCCACTGCCATATATCCACCTTCTGCCCACACCTTCTTCTCCTCAGTCAGACAGGACTCCCCAACCCAGCTGTCTTTGTTGTATAAATAAGAGAAGTGAGACCAGAGAAGTCACATAGCTAGTTAGCTGCAGAGGCAGGATTGCAGTTTTCACATTACAGTAAATATAACCCAAAATAATGATCATAAAATTATTTCATATTTTATTAAGTATTTCTATCTACCAAGCTTTTCTACTTACTTTATATAGTAAGGGAAGCTTGGACATTTGAATTTTAGCCCAAAAGTCAGGGTTAATTTCTAAGGTTTCAAGTTTTTATTGGACAGTGGGTAAAACCATCATCATTTTAAACAAAGATGCACCTGTATCCTTCTCCTGAGGGGTTGGACAAACTTCTCAAAGAAACTGTCTCAAATGGTCCCTAAATTGGCAATCTGGTAGGAGCTGAAGAGAGCTACCTCTTCAGCTGTGTCAGTCTCTGTGAGACATGGAGACCGGAGAACAAAAGGCAAGTACATGGTCACACAACTTTGGAATCTGAGCGTTAGCACAGTGGATTACATCTCCAATCTTTTCTTGGATGCAACAGTGAGGGGAAAGGTAGCACAAAGACAAAATCTACAGCTACTTGTTTAAACCCAAGAAATACAACATTGAAGAAATTCCTAGCATTTGGACAACTTCACCTAATCATCCTCTTTTTCCCTAATCTAAATCATATGCTGTATGTTTTAACTTCAGTTAAGGCAAGATATTGCTCCAAAGTGCAAATTCTTAAAGTAGAACAACTGCAAATGCAGCTTGAATTTTCTGGGTCAACCCTTTTTGCTCCAGACAGCTTCCAAGAATGCCATCAAGCCTAGGAACAGGCATTATCTAGGTGTCCTCACAGCTGGTGAATCATCAAAAAGCCCAGGAGGATGTGGCTGGGGAACCTGCTTGTGCTCTCAGAGTAGCAATGCCAACTTACCAACTGAATGGCTATCATTAACACCGTCTTCAAAGTAAAAGTTCTGTCACAGAGGTCAAACAAGTCCTCCAAGCTAGGGCCAAGAAGCTCTAGCACCATGGCATTGTATTTCCCGCAAGGTCCAAAGTAATATACCTGTGGGAGACCTTCACCTGAAAGCAGAAGAGAAATGGGGCGCAGAATGGGAGACACAAAAACCAAAATATGAGACAATGCATTAGCACTGAATAAACATAAAGAAAATGTACTGAGATTTTCCATTTACTTTCACAGTCCCTACTGGAGAACTTAAACTGAGCACAATAGCTTCACTGGAAACTAATAATGGTAGGAAAGGTTAAGCCATTGCACAATATGTTCAAATAAGCAGATATTTAATACCAGAGTGCCAAAGGCATTTCCACTGCTATATAAAACAGAGAATGGTCCCTGATCCATTATTGGATCTGAGTGTAAACTATTCTTCCCAAAGGATGCTCACAAGTACAGTATCATAAAAGGTTCAAAGGATAGTTCACTGAGCTCAAAGGCCAGGCTAACAGATCTGCTGGCATTAGCTGGTTTCATTAGCACTCCCTGTGCTTACTGGCAAAGCCACAAGGAGCTGTTTGCAACTGTTGCTCCATGAAGAACTCAGACTGAAGGGGCGAGGTCACCAAGGGTGCAGTATGGCCCCAGGCCAACTGGACCTCTTCTCACAGGGACTCTCTGCGGTTTCCTGTTTCTATAAGCTGGAGAAAAATCAACAGACACTCAAAGTTTGGTTGCTGATAAGTAAGAAAGGGAAAAAACTGGGGGTGGGGTGGTGGGGTGTCATGTCCCAGATTTTAAATTCATAGTTACAACAAGCCAAAATTTAGACTTTTTCACATAAGTGGCAACTTGTGAATGAATTTTCTCCTTAAAGTGTACTGTAAATGTGAGACACTCAGTAAATGTGTGCTAAATGGCACCACATGAACAGTGGATACACATAAGTCTACAAACATTGTTTTATTATCTGGTCTCATAGAAATGAAACACTTTCATCTTGCAAATTCATGTATACCATAGTCTACAGGTGTGTATGCTGTAAATTACTGCTAGCTTCTTGCCTCCAAGTTTTTTAGACCACAAACTTCTTTCCATCTTCCTGTTCCCTTTTTATGTGGATAGTTGCGACACAAGCAGAGGTGATCTATATCTAATACTTAAATTTTAACCCAATGTGCCAATCCTTCTCTCCAGGGCAGGTCTTCTATATCTGGAGTGAGTACAATTCATTGCTCAGATATGTGTATATTTAACTATTTCACATACTGCCTATTAATTCATCATGTTCCATCTAAACCCTGAACAATTTGAGTGTTTTTTAAAATATGTTTATTCCTAGTTCATAACATCTAACATAGTAAACTCTGCTACTGCTTGCTCAGTAAATATCCATTGAATTGTCTTGTGGTTGTTTTAATTCTCCCTACCTCCAAAAGAAACAGGTTTAAATTTGAAGTGTCTTTTTCCCGGTTGATTTGAAGAACATATTCTTTAGCTTGTTTAAAATATACAAAACCTAACAGCTGTTCTGAATGAGTCCAGCTGAGAAATCCAAAGCAGAGTTACAAGGTTGATGCAGTTTCTCTTTAATCTATGTCCTATATAATAGTTTTTATGTTACTAAAATTTGATTTCCCTAATATAAATATTATACTCCTCAAAGCATGTAGTGGCAGACTGTTGGTTGCCTGCCCAATATCCATTCTCCCCTTCTTTCTTAATAACAGAACCCCCAATTGTAGAGGACAGCAACATACCCAGTTATAACTTTCCAGTCTCATGTAACAATAGGAATGACCAATCAGATAGAAGCAGAAATTACTGGGTGGGTTGGTTCTGTCCAGGGAGTTGACTCAAGTGGGAGGTGTGCCCCTCTGATGATGGCTGAAGTGCTAGAAGTCGTAGAGAACCACCAGAAATCTTGAAGATGGAAAATAGCGCCAAGAATGAATGGAGAAGGAATGAAGAAGAATCTGAGACCCCGAGGGTTATCAAACAACCACACCAATTTGGACTTCTTTTCCTCTAGAATTCTTTTACCCAAGAGAAAAATCAATCCTTGCCTTAACGACCTGTTACTTTGTTTTTCGTGGGGATTTTTTGTTTTTTGGGGTTTTTTTTAGCTTTTAACTTTTGAAATAGGTTCAAACTTACAGGACAGTTACAAAAATAATATAAGCCCAACACAGAGAACTTCAATATACCCATACTCCCTCCAGATACCCAGATCCACCAATTTTAACTTTTTAACACATTTGTGGTGCCATTCATTCTACCAATTTATTTTCTGAACACTTGCATGCAGGCTGTATAAACATCGTGCTCTTTGAACACTTAATATTGCCATGTACATTTCCTAGGAACAAAGGGTGTTCACTTATGTAACCAGTTTAAGTACAGTTACCAAATTCAAACAATTTAACATTGATATAAAGCTTACACTCTACATTCCAATTTTTTCCTATGCCCCAATAATGTCCCTTTGTATCTTTTCTCCTCCCTTGCTAGATCCTATCCAGGATCAAGTATTGGAATTTAATTGTCATTGTCTCTTTTTTGTCTTTTTTCTTTTTTACTTGTGGGAACATACAAAATAAACATTTCCTATCTCAACCATGCTTAAGCATACCATTCAGTGGGATTAATCACATTTACAATATTTTAGTACCCTTACCACCTTCCATTACTAAAACTTTCCCATCTCTCCAAACAAAAATGCTACACTCGTTATGCATTAACCCTCCCATTGCCCCTCCCTCTGGCAACCTGTACTCTAACTTCTGTCTCTATAAGTTTGCATATTCTCAAATATTTTCTTTGTAGTAACCATGGGAATTAAGTTTAATATTCTAAATCTATAACAATCTTAAATTTAATAGTATACACAAACTATGTTCTTATACCCCGCCATTTCCCCATGTTTATGTAGTTTTTTCACAAATTACATATTTATAAATTATGAGTCCAAAATCACTGATTTACCATTACATTTATGCAGTTGCCTTTTAGATCCTGTAGGAATAAAAAGTGGAGTTACAAACCGAAAATACAATAGGACTGGCATTTACATTGAAGTCGTTACCCTCCTGGAGATCTTTATGTATTTATGCAGCTTTGAACTACTGTCTAGTGTCCTCCTTTCCTTTCAAACTGAAGAACTCTCTTTAGCATCTCTCTTTTCTTTTTTTTTTAAGATTTATTTATCCCCCCCTTGTTTGCTGTGTCCATTCGCTGTGTGTTTTTTCCGTGTCTGCTTATCTCTCCCTTGCTGTGAGGTCCTGCTGCATCAGCCCACCGCGCCGTGCGGGCTGGCCTGCCCTCACAAGGAGGCCCTGGGAAGCGAACCTGGGGCCTCCCACATGGTAAACGGGGGCTCCATCGATTGAGCCACACCCGCTTCCTGTTGTGAGGTCTTGCTGCATCAGCCCACCGGGCCGCGCGGGCCGGCCTGCCCGCACAAGGAGGCCCCGGGAAGCAAACCTGGGGCCTCCCATATGGTAAACGGGAGCTCTATCGATTGAGCCACACCTGCTTTCCTTTAGCATCTCTTGTAGGGCCACTCTAGTGTTGATGAAGTAGCTTTTATTTATCTGGGAATGTCTTAATCCCTCCCTCATTTTTGCTTTCAGCACTTTATATCATTTCATTGCCTCTTGTTGCGATGGTTTCCAATGAGGAATCTGAACTTGATCTTATGGAGGCTCCCTTATATATGACATGTTGCTTCTCTCTTGCGGCTTTCAGAATTCTCTCTTGATTCTCACTGCTTATTGCTGTCATGGTTTCTGATGAGCAATTGAACTTGATCTTATGGAGGCTCCCTCGTATGTGATATGTTGCTTCTCTCTTGCAGCTTTCAGAATTCTCTCTTGATTCTCTTTCTTCTCCCTCTGGGACTCCAACAATATGTATACTGGTATGTTTAATGGTCTCCCACAGATTCCTCAGGATAGGTTCACTTTTTCTCATTCTTTCTTCTTTCTGCTCCTTGGACTGGATGATTTCAATTGTTCTATCTTCAAGTTCACTGATTCTTCTGCCACCTCCACTCTGTCGCTGAAATTCCCTCTGGGGGATTTTTAATTTCTGTTACTTTAGTCTTCAGTCTGTTTGGTTCTTTTTCTTAATTTACATCTCTCGGTATTGCTTTTGTGTTCATCTATCATTTTTCTGATTTCCTTTAGTTCTTTGTCCATGTTTTCCTTTAACTTTTTCACATATTTAGAACCTTTTATTATATTTTTTAAAGTCTTTTTGTCTGGAATGTCCCAGGTCTGGTTTTCCTCACTGATGGTTTCTAATGCTTTAATTTCCTTTGCCTAGGCCATCGCTTCCTGTTTTGTTTTGCACATTTTATAATCTTTTGTTGAAACCTGGACATTTTGATATGTTAATGTGTTACTGCTGAAATTTAAACTCTGTAGCATCTGTTCCTTAAGCTTGTATCCAGCTAGCGTTATGACCGAGTTTTGCTTGAATACCAGGAGCTAAACAAAAAAACCAAATCAAAACAAAACAAAAAAAAAGGAAAATAAGAACACACCTCTGTCAGTCTGTGCAGATTGGCCTGTGCGATGTGTGAATGCTCACCTTCAGGGCTTATCTATACAACTGGCTGTATGAGAAAAATTCCAGGTCAAAGAGTAGATATCTCCCTGATCCTTTTTGCACATGTGTTTGATCTTGTCTTGGGCATGGGCATGCAGCCCTAGGAATTTCCCCATTT
This sequence comes from Cabassous unicinctus, assembly GCA_029593785.1. Lineage (NCBI taxonomy): Eukaryota > Metazoa > Chordata > Mammalia > Cingulata > Chlamyphoridae > Cabassous > Cabassous unicinctus. The sequence goes on along the minus strand of JAQZBX010030800.1, from coordinate 2,143 downwards.
ACAAGGATAGGAATGCCTCCCTCTCTTCCTCTTTTCCATAGGTAATAGTTTCCTCATGCCCCTGAGCACTGCACTGTACATCCTACAGCCAGCAATCCCTTGCCCCAGGAAGCATGACTTAACTACTCTCCCACAGCATTCTGTAGGGGAGTTTGGTAAACCACCTTCTAACCACAGGGCAAGTTCTGGGACAGCGAAACGCTCAGGCTACCGCCAGACAGATTGGGCCTGACATACATACTTCTACTGTGTGCACAAGGGCCACTCAGCTCCCTCTGGAAACAGAACCAGGGACCACACTGGGAGCGTAGGCCAGCTCAGCACCAAGCTAGTAAGGAGATGGGGGCAGGGCCACCCAAGGTGCCATAGATCCTATGGCTTTTAAGAAGCCTTAATCTTGATTAAGGTGCTCGCCTTGTTACTGCAATCCTTTAACTGCTTTCTGGAGATCCAAGAAAGATGTTTATGCCAGTTTTTGCTAGCTGTTCAAAGTTCCTGTTGGGAGACAGAACCCTGAAGCTTCTCTCTCAACCATCTTGATCGAGGGGGCAAAACTCAATTTATAATTTTTTTCTAGTCAAATCTAATCCTAATTAATAAACATATTATTCCCTTAGTTGATTAAATTACAAATGTAGGCACAATATCCTCCTTCTGAAATACAAGCTAAAAGCCAGGACAATTTAGAAACAAAATATTGGCATAATATCCTAGACTTGCTGCCAATACTTAAATATCAGTTTAAATGAGATGAATGATATTGTTCTTGACAATCTTTAGTATCAAATCTAGGTATTTTTTTATCTAAAGTTTCCACATTTATAAAGAAGTCATAAAAGCATTTTGGGTGATGTCTATAATTTCTAACAATAATGTCATTCATTCTTGCCTAAGAACTTCAAAAAAGCAAGGAGGTCCAGCTTGCTGCAGTATTTGTTTCTTTATTAAGTACCCTCAGACCTCACAATGCCTTGGCAGTCTTTGGGATATGCAAGACAACTTCTAGACCACTATGTGGCTTTGTACCATTTCTGGGAGAGAGGCTAGGTCCAAGATGCTAGTGAAGAAAGAGCACTAGTCAAGAGTTTTGGATCTAGTGATTGGTTCTGCTACCAACTCTGGAAAATTCCTTTACCTTTCTGGGTTAGCTTTTTGATCTGTAAAAAAGAGAGACTCGGACTATATCCTTTTAAATCCAGAATTCTGACTATAGCTAGGATTTCCTCTTACCACCTTCTAGCATTCCTTTGTAAAGCCACAGAACTAGCAATTCACTTCCATGTTATAAGGTATATGTGTGATACCAATTCAAATGTAAGCTGGTAGTGGTACTCACCTGGAAGTGAGTCTACTAGAAGCATCTCTAAAAGGTTTTAAAGACAGATAAACTGACTTCACCTCAGACCAAATGAATCAGAATTTCTAGGAGAAGATGCAACCACTGTTTCATAGGTGACTCTATGTGCAATCTTAGCTGAGAAACATAATATCTAAATGGTAGAAATAAAAGGTATTGCTTTGTTTTATGACTAATATATTAGGAGTCAGAAACAACTGACAGGCCAGTCTCTCAGAAGTGAGATTTTTAAGGTGGTATATACCAGGGATTGAACCCAGGACCTTGTACATGGGAAGCAGGTACTCAACCACTAAGCTACATTCACTCCCCAAGGGAATCATTTAAAGGCTAAACACCTTGTCTGTTTAAGATTTCATAGGTATTACAGAAAAATGTACTGCTGAGCATGAAATCTCTTTGGCAGGCAAAGCCCATAATTTATTACAACTATTTGTAGAGAAAGATTCCCTTGCAAATTCCATTCTGTCCATGGTTTTTCCAATGACTGCCCATAAAGTGGTCAGTGCTGCTGGTGAAAAGACAAAGACACTGCCCACTGAGAAAGTTTGTCTCTTTGGTCAGAGATTACCACATAGTAATGGTTTTCTCACCTAGGCTGAATTTAAATGAGAAACCCTGTATATTTCAAGCACAGCCATCTTTAATTCCTTGCTTGAGAAATTTTTAAACAATATAATGGGGAAGCGGGTGTGGCTCAGTGGATAGAGCCCCCGTTTACCATATGGGAGGCCCGGGTTCGCATCCCGAGGCCTCCTTGTGAGGGCACGCTGGCCTGAGCGGTGC
>JAQZBX010030799.1:0-26638 GCA_029593785.1 Cabassous unicinctus | reverse complement strand
AACCCGGGGCCTCTCATATGGTAAACGGGTGCGCTATCCATTGCGCCACAGCCGCTTCCTGCCGTGAGGTTGCTGCATCAGCCCACCGCACCGCTCAGGCCGGCGTGCCCTCACAAGGAGGCCTCGGGGCGCGAACCCGGGCCTCCCATATGGTAAACGGGGGCTCTATCCACTGAGCCACACCCGCTTCCCAGCATGGTTTCTAATATAGCAAATGTTTAGCCTACCCTGATTATCACAAAATCAGGACAGCAATAATGTCGCATATTCTTAAATTTTTATCTATAGCCCAGGCCTTACTCTTAACCTGTATATTTTTGTATATTTAACTGCTACTACTCTGTGCTCCTACTTGGATGTGTAAAAGACTTTCCAAACTCGAACTGAATCACTGTCCCCCTTCCTAAATCTGTTCTACCTTCATCCTTCCTCAACTCAATTGATGATCACTCTATCCTTCCAGTAGCTCAGGCCATAAACATTGGCGTCATCCTTGAGTCTTCCCATTTTCTCCCTGATTAACCCATAATGTATAAAACTAGAATGAAGTTTATTTCACTATATTCAATATATAGTGACAGGATATACTGCATTTTATAGTGTCTTAAATCTAGATAAAATATGGGGAATTTCTAATCACTGTTTCTATGATCAATGTTAATAGCACTCAGAAATATAAACTGATTTCTCATATTCCAATATGAAATAAACATGTTGAATGATTAATGTGGATACACCCTTTTCAGTTGTGAAGTTCAATGCTATTTCAAATTCTCCAATAGACTAAGACTATTGACTGGAGCAGGAAAGGATCTAAGAACTCACAAGGAGAATCTACATAAGGAGGCACCCAAGGTGGTTCCAGCTCAGGTTATATTAATAGCTGTGTTTGGATGACCTTGCTGGCCTGGTCATCTTGATGAATTGGAAACTTATGTGTGAAGTGCCCTTAGCAGATATAACTTGAAGGAAGAGAAATCCTCTCTGAAGAACCACTCGGTTCTTTGCAGGAATTTTCATTCCTGATGGTGCAACTTCAAAACCAGACCAGTGGTTGGTACAGAATGATTTCATTTAACATGTATGTCAGTGAGTTATTGCAATGATGCATGGATGATAGTTAATTTTGAGGAACCATCTATTTTCAAAAGTGATACTTCGGGGCCTCAAAAGAAGCAATAGTAGTTAAAAAATATGGTTGCTGACTTAAGTCATCACATTTTCTCATTCTCTTTTCATAAAATGTTTAAAAGGCAGACTGGCCCCTTCAACCTGATTAAGTTTGGGGGTTCTTGAAAAATTCAGGGAGAACAATAGCCCTGTTAAGTGAAATAAAATGGCTGCTTGCATTGGGCATTGCCAAGAGGGACCTGTTTCTGAGAATTTCCAGAAGACAAAACAGTTGACCTGCAGGGTCTTCTGGGAAAATGAAACAATGGAGCATACCCTACAGAACTGCAGATAAGTATCACCTGGTGATAAACAATTTCAGTCCAGAAGAGAGAGCTTATCAAACTAGAGAAGCATACCATACTAACCAATGTATATCTGCTTCCCACTTTGTAAGAACACCTTATATAAAATGGAGACTTTTAAGATCAGCCAATCAGAACATACTCTCAATTGCTTCCATGTTTGTCCTATAAAAGCTTCTCCTTACTAGTCTCACAGTGGAGCACCTTACCAGTTTTGGTTTGGTCCTGCCAATTCACAAATCATTTGTTGCCCAAATAACTTAACACAACTTTAAAAATGCCTCAGTTTATCTTTGACAGTCCCAAGAGAGTGCTCCTAAATGTACTGTTATTTGGGTCACTTGGTCCCTCTTGCCTTCAAATAGTCAAAAGATAGCTCAGGTTATATATATCCTACTCAGGTCATAATGATTATATAAGTAACGAAATAGAAGTAAACAGGAATAATAAATATGAATCAAACACAAAGGGCTTTAAATTTTTCTATTTTTTAAAAATTATTTCTGTGAGAGAAGCATACATATGGCTAACATACAAAAATCAAATTGTTTATCTCTAGAAATAGAAAAATAATTTACCACAGTACATCTATAAATGAAATCTACCATATTAAGAGATGAAGGTAGCTTATTCTTGATAATAGTTCTTAGAAAACTTACAATAAAGGAAAATTCCAGATATGATAAAAGATGTCTAGTACCACAATTAATGAAAACATTTGAGAAGCATTATCATTAAAATCTATTTCTTTAGAAGTATTAACATTAAAGTTCAGTATGCCACTCTGACCCAAACCATTCCACTTTGTACATGAAGTCTTAGAAATATGAATGAAATAAAGAAATAAAAAATGGGAAGAATGAGAAGAGATTAAAACCCTACTTATTTGCTTCATTACATAAAAAGTTCTAAGAACACAACAAACTCTTAGAACTCATAAGTATTAGCAGTTTTACTGGATGCCATATCAATATTTAAAAACTCAATAGCACTGGTATATGCCAGTACTAAATTATTAGACAACATAATTTAAAAAGGAGATAATTACAGAGTAGCAATGAAAACTATTAGTGCCTAGAATTAAATCTAACAATCTGTAAGACCTACCAGAAAAAATTAAACAAGTTAATTGAAGAACATAAAACAACAAACAAATGGAGACATAAGCCGTGTTTTTAAATTGGATGATAGTATATTGTAGAGGTGACAATTCTCCCCAAATAAATATATTAACTTTAGCAATTGCAATCAAAATCTCAATAGAGCTTTAAAATGAATCATGAAATGCTGATATTATATTTAAGTTCTACAAATCAAGGTTTATAAAATTATGATAATTAAAACAGTGTGATATTCATTTCATTTATTCCTTCATTGAACACATATTTATTAAGTGCTTAAGATTTGCCAGTAACTGTTCTAGACATGTCAGCCTAACTGGGATTAAAACAAAGATCTTAGCTCTTACAGAGCTTTTTCTTTGAGGGACAAAGACAATAAATTGCAGATATCATAAGTAAATTATATAGCATATTAGAAAGTTTTTCATGCTATGGGAGAAAAAATGGACAGAGAAGAGTGGAGAAATTGTGTGTGAGGTGAGAGGGAGATGGATTTCAATTTAAAAGGTGACGTTTAAACAAAGGCTTGAAAAAGGTGAGGGACTTAGGTATGCAAATATCTGGAAGAAGGGTATACCAGGAAGAGGGAAGAGTAACCTTAAATCCAAAGCACGAGCAATGAAAGAAAAAATAGATATATGGGACCTCCTCAAAATTAAACACTTTCATTCTTCAAAAGACTTTGTCAAGCAAATAAAAAGGCAGCCTACCCAATGGGATAAAATATATGGAAACCACATATCCAATAACAGTTAGATATTCATATTATATGAAATCATACAACTCAAAGGTAAAAAGTCAAGCAACCCAATTAAAAAATGGGCAAAAGACTTGAATAGACATTTTTTTCAAAGAGGAAATATAAATAGCTAAAAATTACATGAAAAAAATGTTCAACATCTCTAGTTACTAAGGAAATACAGATCAAAACTACAATGAGATATCATTTCACACCTTATAGGATGGCCATTATTAAAAAAAAAAAAAAAGCAGAAAACTACAAGTGCTGGAAAGGATGTGGAGAAACAGGAACACTCCTTTACTGTTGCTGGGAATGTAGAGTGGTGCAGTCTGTGGAAGACAGGTTGTCAGTACCTCAAGAAGCTGAATATAGAACTGCAGTGTGATCCAGCAATCCTGTTATTAGGAATATATTCAGAAGAACTGAAAGCAAGGATGTGAACTGACATTTGTCCACTGATGTTCATAGCATCATTATTCACAATTGCTAAAATATGGAACCAGCCCAAGTGTCCATCAACCAATGAATGTGATATAAACATGCAATGGAATACTATTTAGGTGTAAGAAGAAATGAAATTGGGATGCATATAATAACATGGATCAACCTTGAGGATATGATGTTGGGCAAAATAAGCCAGACACAAAATGACAAATATTGTATGGTCTCACTAATATGAACTAAATACGATGAGTAAACTCATGGACGTAAACTCTAGAGTGTAGGTTACTAGGAGTTAGAATGCGTTTTGAGAAAGGGAGTTGATGATTAGTGTATGTAGAATTTTTAATAAGGTTTATTCTAAAAGTGTGGAAATAAATAGAGTTGATGGTAACACATTACAGTGAGTATAGTTAACACTGCTGATTTATAAATGTGATTATGGCTGAAAGGGGTAGTCTGTGAGTGCAAATGTTAATTGAAAGGAAGTTAGAGGATAATCTAGGGACTGTATAACCAAGTGATTTTGGTGGTAGATAAAGATTGTGGTTAATAGTATAAATATAAGAATGTTCTTTTACAAAGTGTTAAGAAGATGGTGATACATAGGAAAATTACAACTAATGTAACTTACGGATGATAGTTAACAGTAATATTATAATATTTTTTGCAGCAATGGCAAAGATATATCAATTCTAAGCGTCAAGAATAGGGGATATAAGGGATATGGGATTTTTCTTTTGGAGTAATGAAAATGTTCTAAAATTGACTGAGGTGATGACAGCACAACTCAGTCATGAAACTGAGAGCTACTGAGTAAACACTTTGAATGGATTATGCAAGGCATGAGACTGTATGACACAGCAAATCTTGTGATGGATGATGGACTGTGGTTAACAGAACAAATATGAGAACATTCTCTCATGAACTATAACAAATATATAATATTAATACAGGGTGTTAATAAAAGGGTGGGTTGGGGGAAAATACACCAAATGTAAGATGTGGACTATAGTTAGTAGTAATATTTTGACAATGCTATTTCGTAATTTGTAACAAATGTTTTCACAATAATGCAAGGTGTTGGTGGTAGGATGATGTATGGGAGCCCTGTATGATGTTATGCATGTTTCTCTTGTAAGTTCCCAGGTTTTATTATATACTAGTTGTTTATGCATGTTCATGTATAAATTATATACTTCAATAAAAAAAGTTTTGTTTTTTAGGAGGTACCAGTGTTTGAACCCAGGACCTCGTGCATGGGAAGCAGGCACTCAGCCACTGAGCTACACCTGCTCCCCAATGGCAGTTAGTTTTTTCATTTGTTTGTTTGTTTGTTTGTTTGTTTTAAGGAGATACCAGGGATCAAATCTGGGACCTCATAAATGGGAAGCAGGTGCTCAACCACTTGAGCTACATCTGTTCCTCCCCAAATTTTTGAAATGAAAAAATAAAAGGCCAACAGTAAGCCAGTGTGGTTGGGATAGAGATAGAAATAAAGTCAGAAAATAAAGAATGCCAGATCATACAGAGTCTTGCATAAATGGGAAGTATTTGTAGGATTTTGAGCAGATGAATGACATCTTTTAATTTATATTTTAAAAGATCACTCCAAATTCTGCTATGTTGAAAATAGACTGTAGGGGTCCAATGGGAGAAGCAGGGACACCTGTTAGGAGGTAATTGCAATAATCCAAGTGAGAGATGATAATGGTTCAGAATATAGTGGTTAGTAGTGGAGATGGCAAGAAGTGGTCAGGTTCTGGATACATTTTGAAGATAGAACCAATATAATTTCTTCATAGTTTATATGTGGGGTATGAACTTTAGAATGACTCCAAGTTCTATAGCTTGAATAACTGGAAAGATGAAGTTGCCTTTATATGCGATGGAGAAGATGGAGCAAGTTTGAAGGCCAATATCAATAGGTAAGTTTTTGACATTTTAAGTGTGAAATGTCTTTTAGATTTACAAGTCAAGTTATTAAATAGGCAATTGGACATATGCGTTTGGTTATAGGATCTGAACTAGAGGTAAACATTTGTAAGTCATTAGCGTATGAACGGCATTGAAAGCTCTGGGACTGATTGGGATCACCTAGAATGTATAGATAGAGATGAAAAGGAGGACTGAACTGGGCCATCCAACATTAGGAACTCAGGCAGAAGGGGGTTATCCAAGAAAGGGGACAGAGAAAGAGCCTACAGTGAGGTAAGATAAAAACAGAGTGTGGTTTCCTGTAATGCAAGTGAAGAAAAATTCAAGGAGGAAAGAGTAATCAACCATAAGGAATACTGCTGAGAAGTCAACAAAGACGAGGGCTGAAAATTTGCTATTGTATTTAGCAAATAAAATTTGTTGGTGACAGTAAGAGTAGCGGTTTCTGTGCAGTGGTGGGGCAGAAACGTGATTGGAATGGGTTTTTTTAAGAACAGAAAGAAAACAATTGGGAACAGGGAGACAGTAACTCTTATGAAGAGCTTTGCTGAACAGGGGGTTAGAAAATAGAGCAATAGGTAGTGATGAAAGTGTGTCAAGGGAAGATATATTTAAATTGGGAGAACTTTGTATATTTACAGAAATGGAATAGAGGGAGGAAAAAAATGATGATAAAGAGATCAATGAGAATAGCTGGAGAAATATACCGGACTAGATGATTGCTGAAGACATCAACACAGATGTAACAAAGTTTTCTTTGTCTAAGATTTATTTTTGAATTTTTGAAAGTCTCATGCTCTGTCTAATAAGTTCATTTATCCTCTTAGACACAAGGACAGGTTTGTCATTTTATTTAAAGTAGATATACTTCCATATTGAAATCCTTGAAATCAGGCTTAAATGCTGCCTTTCTTACTCACAGTTCAGTTTTTAATCTTTGTACACTTATTATACTATTTATTTCTGCTCTTCATGATTATGAGCTATATGACTTTGAGCCTATAATCCTTGCTCTACAAACCTCACAGTGTTGTTTCAAGTATCAAATGATGCAATTTATGTAAAAGCAATTTTGGAAACCTGTAAAGGGTTTTATACCAGTTATTTATCTTGATCTTATTGGCTTGAAGCCCTTTTGTTAATGTGGTTTCCAGATAGGTTTGAAGAACAGCGTGCCCATCTCTAAAAGGCCAGCGCTTGCATTAAGTAATATCCTGCAGAATATCTGGGTTGTGCTATTTCTCGGGATAAAGGAGACGTGTGGTCATACATGTTTGGGAAACACTGCATATTGTATTCCCTTCTTGGAGTTTGATAATATTAAAAATTAAAAATCCTATGAACTAATACAGTAAGGATGCCAGTTTAAATTTGTATAGCACAACATTTCCTAATTTGTCCTGTGAATTCTCTTTTTTGAGGAAAGAGTAGTGGGTTCTGTGAAATAGACATTAAATTCCTGGGGAATTATTGCTTCATGGTAAATGTTGAAGAGTGAAAATCCTATCAAAGTGAAAAATAAAAATTGGCTAATTAAGAAACATGTGAATGGTAAAATTAAAAATTTTCCTGGGTTTGCTTAATAGAGCAGACAAAACACTACAGAAGAAAAGAAAACAATTTATTCTTCTCTATATCACCAGAAGAGGGCAGGTTCCTTCACGCAGATTATTCTCTGAAACAATCCAATCGGATAAGGATACATTAACAAACTTCCATCAAACTCTTGTAAATCTGTTAGTCTTTAAAGTTTTTGAACGTATTTTACTCAGCAAAGATGTATTTACTCTGTTTCCCTTGAGTCTGGCCTAGTAATATAAAATAAACTAAATCTATGATTAAAGAGAGAACAGGCAATTCCATTTTAACTTGCTATCAGTAAAGTCATACCAAAAGCACAATAACCCAATCATTGTGTTCAGGGAGGATTTGTTTTAAAGCATTACCTCAATTAATTCCCACACAAAATTAAAAGGCTTTTATTTTTTATTTTTGTAATTTCATATAGATGATGCCATATTTTAGGCCATGTATTTCCTCTCCAACTCAGCACCTATAAAATCGATATGAGGTAACCTCTTGTACAGATGGATGTACCACTAACCTTGCCTCTTCTGGGCCTTTTCCTAGCCAGACGTAAACCTCTAGCCTACTCTAGCCACATGTGTCTAGGATATACTTGGATATTCTCTTTCCTGGATAGTATGCCAATTCCAAGTTTGCAAATAATGCAAATTCAATTGAAGAATAAAGCAGAAGTATATACTTTATTATCATGCATGTTACTATGAGGAATTAGAGCACAATATGTGGAGTCAATATACTAAAGAAAATATTCTATTATAGATACCCAGTTATAGACAAATCCAAATGATTATCTCTGATACAGACAAGAAATCAGGGCTTAATCAACAAAACATGAAAAAGCTACAGTTGACAAAGATTGGAAAAATTGTTGGCAGTGGTTGGTATATAGTGAAGAAGGTATATAAATATGAACAAAATACAGTGATTTATATACTGTGGACAACACTGTTGAGGATGAATTTCAGTGTGAACTTAGCAGAGGTCATTAAAAGAAAGACATTTGTGAAAAACGATGTTTATTAGTATTTTAAAATACTAATGTGATGTATTCAAAAGGCAAACCTTTAAATGTACAGCCAACAGGTTTGTGTGAGACTATGACCAATCCTCATATTAACGTTTCTCATAATATGACATATGAATAATGAAATAGAATCCTTTTGTCTTCTCTGAGGATCACAGTTCTCATATAGCTGTGCTAACTTCTTCTAAGTGCCTATTTTTGTCATTAATTGCTCATAGTAGAGGCATATCTTATTTTCCATCTAACACTTCGGTTCCATGTCTTTCCTGCACAAAATTCTACAATGCAAGCAATTAATTATTAGATAGTCTGATCCTGATCTGAGGATTATTGCCACTGATTCTTCATTTTGTTTTATGTACTTTTTGGGCCTAGTTCTTCTACCTACCTGGTGGGAACAAAAGAACCAAAAACATTGGAAACAAAAATCTATTTCTGATTTTACATTTATTCAGTTGCATATTGACATATTATTGTTTCTTAAATTATGTTGCATTTTATTTTAATTTAAGAACAGCTATGGATTAATGTTGAATTCTCCGTAGAGGGAATGATAATAACAATTTAAAAGGGAAGAATCAGCTTCGTACATTCAGAGAACCTAAATTCCAAGTGGAAGTGATGTGACAAAAGGCTTGATTGCTGAGAAGAGGCCACCAGCTTGGGAAGTATATTGTGTGGCATGTCAAAGAGATTGTGTTGTATTGTCACTGAAAGATCAGTCCTCTCCTTTGCCCTTAGCTCTCTGAAGAGTTAAAATTACCCCTCAATCACTGATGCTTCCTCAGTTTTTGTTTTGTCAGTCAGATTTTGTTTAAATGTAATCATCATTTTCAAATTACCAACACAACTATCTCTGGCCATGGCAAATTCACAGCATTGCTTTGTGGATATAAGTTCAGTTAAGGTCTCCTAAATAAAAAATCCTGATGTTTAAAAGTATTTTTTAATTACCTATGTTCCTCATAATTTAATCTAACGGAAACTAGCACTTCTGTTTTACTCTGTAACTACCTAAGCTTCAATCCTTGTGGGTTAAAAAGCAGAAGTGAATATCATTGCTTAGGTGGGAAAACAAACGTATTTCAGAGGTTTTTACAATTTCCAAAGAGTGCAAACCAATGGGAGTGCAATGATGATTTGGGCTTAAAAATGTGTCTTATATGCTGCAGTAAAGAATGTAGAAAAAGGAAAAGCTTGGTGAGGTTCGTGGTTTGATTATTTAAGTTAGATAATGTTATTAACTATATAGATGGGACTTTCTTGGTTAGCAATATTGATGTGGAGGAATGTTTCCAAACTGCATATTGTTAACCAACAGTAGATCATGGAATATTTTGCATGTGTTGGGGGAAAGGGGGTTAAAACAAGGATTAAAAAAAGAAGAAACAAAATGGAATTTAAAAAGATCAAAATGCATTGAGTATATTAGAGTGTAATTATTTTGTCAAATTTCTGTTTTAGTTTTACATACACCTGCACACAAAGTGTACATAAATACTTACTTATATGTGCATATTTGAAGGGTTGCAGTTGGATTGTATCTCTTCTAGTGGGTGGCAGACAGGCAGGCCTTTAGTATTTGTGGGGCACACCCAGAAAGACCAAGTGAATATGAGGAACATACCTCAAGTCTAAATATTTAACACATAAATCACGCTCAGTGACCAGGAGACCAGATTCTAATTAAGAATTCTCAGACTCCTTGACGTTCCACACCAGAATTATTTTACCCAGATATGGTACATGGGTTGTAGCTTGCTCGTCTTCTTTTCCCAGCCTCGGTCCTTCCAGAATGTTGATCTGTTTGCCTGTATGTGTATGGACACCCTTGCCACCATTTTCAAACTCTGTGTAACCCCGGTAAGCAGATATCCCTTGGCCACTCTCAGGCCTAGGGTTTGCTACATTAGGGTAGAGTCAAGCCATATGAGATTAGTCCTGGGGAAAAGACCATATGGGCCCTGGAGGTAGGCTAGGGTCTGTTTGCTGAGAAATTCTGAGTTTCTTGGTACCTGGTATGTGGTCAAGAAAGGGTGATGATGTGGATTTAGGGTACGCATGTCATCTTGGTCCCATGGACTCCACATCCCATGGAGAAGGGCATAGAGGGCAGAGTAAAGCCTATGAAATCACTGGCCCAGGGTGGAGGACTCTCTTGCTCAAATTTTAGAGCTGTTCTCATTGCAGTAAAAAATTTTTGAATGTTGCTGCCTTCGAGAGTCTGTTCAGAGTAAAAAATAATTGAGAGAAGTTGTGGTGAAAATTAAAGAATTAAGAAAAAAAGGAATACATTTGAATAGAATAAAATAATCAAATCTGAAAATGAATGAATATGTGTATTAATGAAAGAATTTCAAAAAATGAGAAAAAATAAGACTGGGTTAGAATGAATTTAAATAAAACAAAACAAAAATGACACGTGGAAAAAACACATTGTCATGAAGTAATGTGATAGCTCAATACTATCTGGCTACAAGAAGACTGATTTTGGTTCTGCCATAGATAAACAAGTCATTTAATCTTTCTAAGCCTCAATTTTATTAACTGTAAAATTAAGAAAAAGGAAATACTGTACCTCCTTCATAAGTCTGTTTTGTGAAAAAATGACAAATGTATGTAAAAATATGGTGCACAATTTTAAAAAATTTAATGTGATCAAGGTGCTCCCATGCTTAATAACCTTCTATGCTTTCCCCTTGCATTGAGAATAAAATTCAAACTTCTTACCACAACAAACAACTAAAATTATCTGGTCCCTGCTCACTGCTCTAACCTATATCCTGCTACTCGCTACCTGACCACTAGGCTCCAGTTACCTTATCATTCTTTCTTCCCTGGAATTTGCCAAACAAGCTCTTTTCCACCCTTAAGTCATTTGCATTTTTATTTAGTGTTTCCATTGTTTCCAAAACTCTTTAAGGTCTTTCACATGGTTGACCACTTTTACTTCTTTGACCAGTTCAAACTCCTCCTTCTCAATGAGGCTTTCCCAGCCATTTCTAGTTAATGAGCTCCCTTGATACCATCGTCCTCCCTTTTATATATCTATCTTGTTCACCACTGCATCCCTATCACCTAGAACAGGGCCCACATCCATGCGCTTTCAATGACGCTGCCTCTAAATATTTGTCAAATAATGAATTGAGTGTATAAACATACAGTATTGATAAATGTTACAACCATAACATTTACTGCTTGTATACAATGTGCCAAGAATTATGACATTCACTATTTCTGTTAGTTGGTTTCTATTCCTTACAAGTAAGCTACAAGTCAGGCAGGACTATTTTACCTGTAACTGAGGACCAGGAAGATTAACCAGTAAGGTGCCACAGCTAGTAATTGGCAGAGATGGGATTTGAATCCAGGTATATTGACTTTAAATACTGTGTGGGTTCCATTGCTATTCCACAATGCCCTTCTGACACCCCCCAAACAGGATTAACTTATCTTTCAATTAAACTTTAATACCACTTTGGCACTACATTTTTTTTTTTACTGTGGTTTGCAATATTAATATTGGCATAGTTTATTCTCAGTCTAGATATTTAGCACATTTATTACAGAGGATATGTCTTCTGTAGGTCCACAATGTGTCTTCTGTAGGTCCACATTGTCTAACATTGTACTTATTCACATCACTCAGCAAACATTTTCAGCTCAATAAATAATTGGAAATATAGAATAGATGAACTATGAGTATTATCATTTCCTTTACAAGAGCAATATTTGGCAAGTAGTCTGTAACTTTATAGATTTTTGTTGAAAAAATTCACAAATTAACCCTCCTGTAGAAAGCAATAGGACGAAAGTTATTGAAACCAGTTCTGGACTTTTACCAAGGTAAAATTTAGTGTTCTGAAAATGTTCTTGTCTACGGCCATACCACCCTGAACGTGCCCGATCTCGTTTGAAAATGTTCTTTAGCCTGTGACTATTTATGTTCTTCTAGAACAATTGATTATACTTAAGTTCATACAGAAACATTTGAATTTGTTTCAGCTATGCTTATCTTTTTTCTTTTCATTTAAAAAAATATTGGTAATAATTACAGGGCTTTTCTGTGAGTAAGAAGGCCTGCTTTGGAGTGTACTCTTTTGAGACTATTTTTGCCAACAATCAGAGTTCTCAAGCCATTGATATAAAATATCTCCTGATGGCTAATAACCTACTCTGACTCTGTAATTTAAGTAATTTCACTGCCCTAAACAAAGAGTAATCTTTGTGACTAGGATTTACGAGTCACTTTCTGACAGGTCCCAAGTATCTAACAATAGTTTTGTGTATTTGTTCCCAACAACCACTTTGCAATTTGTACACTAATGCTGCAATCATCCTACGCTGGTAACCTTCATTACATATTGCTCCCCAAAATAATATTCCCTTTTCCTTAGTTTGATATACCTTTTTAAAAGTTCTCAATAAAAAATTAAGTGTTAGACTTTAGATAACAATCTTATGACATAATATTCAGTTGTATTATTGCATTTCAAATAATGATATCATTGGGAATAATTTTAAAAAGAAAAGATGCTTTATAATGCTGTATGTGTATAATTTAGGAATACTTACATAAGGACTATGGAAATAATAATTATAATATTTCACATTTTATCAAGAAATATCAAATGAAGAAGTGTGATATAAATAAAACTTCTGGAAAATAGTTTTAAATTGTCTCAGGCGTAGTAAGAATTAGAAGAGTTTACTTATCTTTGAATTTAACAATAACTATATAATGACATATATTTTATATGTATTTTAGGTTCATGTTGGAGGATGTGGGTATGGCATTTTTAACAGTAATAGTATATCATTATTTGAAAACATTTGGAAATCACTTTTCCTGTAATTGTGGGATATTGAAAAAAATGAATACCAATAACCACAATGCTTAAAAATCTTTATTTACATCCACAACAAAGAGTGAGTTAGCAGTGGCACAGACTTTCTCATCTACACTGGCTGAAATGCTTTCACCAAGACTTAGAATGCTAAGAAAGCTAAAGACAACTACTTTAGGTCACCAATGACTCAGAATCCTCCATACATACACCTATAACTGTGAAGTCCAGCAAAGACAAATGTCAATTACATATAGGTCTTCATCCAAATTCTTAAACAGTTTATGGAAATTAATTTGCATGAACTATCTTATATTTTATAATGCCCAAATATTTAGGAGTAATATACTAAAGAAATATTTGAAAATATATATATGTAATCACTTTTTTTTCCCACGGACAAGCACTAGAATGCTTTAAGCATCAATAATTTATTGAAGAATAGACAAGATCTCAAGTTCTTTATGTCTGGAAAATGCATATTTCTCTCACATTGTCCTTTTCCCATATCAGATATGATTCTAATTCCAGATTAAACTGCCAAGATTATAGCATTATTGAACCCAATATTTCGTAGACTTTTGACCATAAAGGTCATTTTCTTACCCAAACCAGTGCAACTCAGTAATTCTCTGAGGAAAAGTAGAGCTGTCTATTACTGATGACACAGTTATAATGAAACAGTAATAGAAAACTACTTGTTAGTCTCCTAAATGGAATTTTTAGAGCAAAATGTCTTGTTCTAAAGAGCTTAATGATTTATTTACTGAATTAATATCATTTTATTTATCTGAAGGGAAAATAATTTTATTCTAATCTGAAATACAGCACATGAAGTCTGTCAATCTATTTAATTTTAATACATAGCTCAATATTTCTATAAAATACATGGAGAAAGACTAAAATAATGAAGCCCTAAATGAAGATTTTCTGCTTCTCAGACTACAGAATTGATTGTGGTCTCAGGAAATTAGTCTGGTTTACTTGGTTTCCTTTTCTTTTATACTTGAAGTAGGAAACACATGTCCCTCCATTTATTTCAACTGGACAAGTAAGGAAGTACTTAATTTATTTTCTGGTTAGCAGTTAAATGGTATTTATTTTGTTATGCAGTCACTTGGTTCTTAATCTCTATGTTTTAGAACTTCTTGACAATTCACAATTACACCAATTTAGCTACCTGATTCATGTGGTTTTGATGATTAAGGAGCTCAAGCATCAAAGAATCAACTTGTTAAAGGCAAATATCCAAGAGAGTATCCTGAGAGCCATGGCACAGGACATGCACACGCCTATACAATTTTCATCTGATTCCAGACCTACCAGTAACTTACCTTCTTCCTCTTGTGCTGGAAACAAATGGTTCAGCATGTAAAAAGCTGCCAGAGGCCAAAAAGACTGTTCATTTCCTTTGCCTGGGTCTAAGCCCTACTCAAAAGGAGAATCATTTGCTTCTAAAAAAAAAAAGGGTAAAAGTCCCATGGCTTCAGACATTATGTAATTTCTCATTAACAAGAGTACTGCTGGGGCCTTCCATACACAATAACGAAAATACTAAGTCCAATAAGAAATTACAAAACAAAGTTTTGTAGTAATAAACCACAGATTAGTCACCAATGGAACATAAAGCCACTTATAATCCCAAGGTAATGTTATTTAAAATAGTCTAGATAGATAGATAGATGGATAGATAGATATATACAGAAAATTGGTAGATAGATATAAATAGATTTAGAGCTCTATACAAATTGCATTATTACACAATCATATTTTGAAGAGAATCAAATTAAGAGCAATTAGTGAGAAGGGAAATCATCATGAACTATTTACCAATGAATCAACAAATATTGCATGTTTATTATCTAGGTTGCATATTGCACATTCCTGTAGAATGAAACAGCAAGTAAACATCTCTATGTAAGAGTACATCATGTGGGTCATACCTTTTCATGGACTTTTTGGCCAGGTTCCATCCCTTCAAGATGTTCTGACTCTGTGGATCCCTCACTTGATGTCATTTTTCTTTGAATATGAACATTTTGTTCACGCAAGGCAACAATCTGCAAAATAAAAGCACTACACCTTTAAAACCTAAGGTAGAACATAAAATAAAATTAAAAAAAAACATGAATCTACTCATATATGATTAGGAACTAATGAATGATAACAATAATAAGAAATTGAATGTTAACTTTAAATCGTATTATTATTACAAAAATATTTTTACAACTTATGTTAGATTTTAAATATTATTTATAGGAATTCATACTATTTTTCTTAAGAAGAAGTTAAGGCCCTGTGAAATTTACTTAATTTTTTTTCTAGTTGGAAAATGTACCTAAATCAATTAGATGACCTCTCTGTTATTTAATTAGAAATTATTTTTAAAATTAATTTATGAGGTCCAGTACCAGTCAAGATGATGGAGTGAGAAGCTTCAGGGCTTCATCAACCCACAGAAGTTTTGAACAACCAGCAACAACTGTCAGAACATTTTTCTAAAACAGTAAAATGAATTCAGTACCAGAGTGAGTGCCAAATCAAGAAAAGAGGCTACTTAAAAGCAATAGGTTCTCCTAGTGCCTTGGCTGGCCTCTCCTCCAGCAGTCACTGGCTTGGCATGGAGACAATACTCTCATTTCAGATCCCTGGTCCTGGTTTTGGAGGGAGCAGACTAACCCTCATGCACCTACTGGGAGCATGTATGCCTAACCCAATCTGTCTGGTGGTGGCCTGAGGGACTCGCCATTCCAGAACTTGCATGTAGAAGGTGACTGGCAGAGATCTCCTACAGAATGCTGTGGGAAAGCAGTCAAGTGGTTGTCTGGGACAAGGGATTGATGGTTGTAAAGGAAATACAGTGCAGGGCTGGGATCATGAGTAAAATGTTTTCTAGGGAAGAGGGGCATTCTTACCAGTGTAAATGGGGTAATTCTTAAAATCAAATAGGAATGCCCAACGTAAGTTGAAATGTGCAAAAAATGACCAGAGAAGCCCTTATGCTTTTGCTTGGAGCTATTCTCTAAACATATTTTATGGATAATCTCTGAAGGAGAGAATTAAAATAAGTCATTCTGCAAAGATAGGGAAAGGTGTTTTTGTTTTTTCCCTTTATTTCCATTTCTGTTAGCTACTGGTATTTAAGGAAAGCTCTGTCATGACGCTAGCTGTATACAAGCTCAAGGAACAGATGCCTCAGAGTCTAAATTCAAGTGATAAAATGTTAAAATATTAAATATCAAAATGGCCAGGCCTCAACAAAAGACTATAAAACATACAAAGAAAATAAGGCAATGCCCCAGGCAAAGGGGAAGATGAAAGCATTAGAAGCCATGAATGTGGAGGATCTGACCTGGGACATTCTAGACAAAGGCTTTTAAAAAATGATCCTAAATACATTCATGGAACTAAAGGAAAATATGGACAAAGTACTAATGGAAATCAGGAAACTAATAAATAGTTTTATTTAATAGAATATCAATAGAGAGATGATCAAGTTATGAAAAGGAACCAAATAGAGCTGAAAATCACAATAACAGAAATTGAAAATTCCTTAGAAAGGTTCAACAGTAGATCAGAGCTGGCAGGAGAAAATATCAGTGAACTTGAAGTAAGAAAATTGAAATAATTCAGTCTGAGGAGCAGAAAGAGGAAAGAATGAAGAAAAGTGAACAGAGCTTGAGGAAACTGTGACACCATTAAGCATGCCAATATATGCATTGGGGTTGTCCCAGAAGGAGAAGAAAGAGTGAAAGCAGCACAGAGAATATTCAAAGAAATATGGCTGAAAATTTCCCAAGTTTAATGAAAGATATGAATATACACATCTAAGATGCTCAGTGGACATCAAATAGGTAAAACCAAATAAAACCACGCCATGCTATTATCATCAAGCTGACGAATGCCAAAGATATAGAGAGAATTCTGAAAGCAACATATCACATACAAGTTTGCCTCACTAAGATTAAGTGCAAGTTTCTAAGAATTATATGGATGGCAAACTGTTTTCCAAAAATGAGGGAGGAATTAAGACATCCCCAGATAAACTAGTCCAGCTCTACAAGAAAAGCCACATGAATAAAGATCCCCAGTAAAGATAATGACATGGGTAAGCATAAATACCTATACTATAGTATTTCTGATTTGTAACTCTTTTTTTTATTTCATATAGGCTCTAAATGGCAAATGCATAAAATGTAATGATAAATCAATTATTTTTGGATGCATGATGTATAAATGTGTAATTTGTGACAAGAACTACATAAAGGTGGAGAGACAGAGGGATATAAGAACATAGTTTGTATATACAATTGAAGTTAAGTTGGTATCAAAGCAACTGGAATTATTACAGATTTAAGAAGTTAAATTTAAGCCCTATGGTAACCACAAAGAAAATATCAGAGAATACGCAAACTCATAGAGACAGAAAGTAGATTACAGGCTTCTAGATGTGGGGGAAAGAAGAATGAGGCGTTAATGCAAAATGAAGGCTGGGTTTCTATTTAGGGTGAAGGGAAAGTTTTAGTATTGGGTGGTGGAAGGTACTGCAACATTATGAAGGGGATTATTTCCATTGAATGATATGTGTTGGAGGGGTTGGGATGGGAAGATATATGTTGTATATATGTTTCCAAAATTTTAAAAGTAAGATAAACTAAAGAAATAATGACAATTAAATGCAATACATAACATTAAATGGGATTTAAAAATGGAGGCAAAGTAGGATCAAAAGGATACTATTGGGACATAAGAAAAAAATGGAATATAGACTGTAAACTTTTTGTCAATGTTAAATTTCTTGAGCTTGACAACTGCACTTAAGGTGATTATGTAAGTGAATATCATTATTCATAGGAAATGATGTACATGGAGATATTGTGTGTTCAAGGAGTATTATGTGTGCAACCTGCTGTCAAATGTTTAGAAAATAGGTAGAATGATAGATAGATATATAATTAGACAGAAGAGAGCTAGATGATAGGTAAATAGATGAATAGATAGGTGCTAGATACCAGAGAGATAGATAGATAGATAGCTAGATAGACAGACAGACAGACAGACAGACAGACAGACAGACAGAATGATATGGCAAATGTGACAAAATCTTAAAATTGGTGGATCTGGGTATCTGGAGTGGTGTGTGTATGTTGGAGCTCTCTTTATGGAGTGTGTATTATTTTTGCAATTGTCCTATAAGTTTGAAATTATTTCAAAATAAAAAGTTAACAAAATTTATGAAATGTGATACAAATTCTTATTGATCTGTACTTTAAAAAGTATACAAGAAATACAAATGAAAAGATTAATGGTTAGGGACTAATTATGGTATCCAAGATTTACTTATTGTTTATAGAGAACATTCTGCTACCCTACAGAGAAAACCCACCTGCAATTTTAAAACACCTGCAAATACATAAGCTGGCAAATAATTTTGTGACACTATCACAAGCACTTAGAATTCAATTATTATCTTAATTGCCATTATCTTATCACTCCTAGTAAAAATTTAGTTAATTTGAAAAAAAAAAAAATCTCTGAAGACGATTATTTCTTGTGAATTTTCAGCTCAATTTTATAGACAGTGTATTAGTCAGCCAAAAGGGGTGCTAATGTGAAAAACCAAAAATGGGTTGGTCTTTACAAAGGGTATTTATTTGGGGTAGAAGTCCAGAGATACCAGGCCATAAAGCGTTATGTTTCTTCTCTCACCACAGTCCATTGCCACGTGTTAGAGCAAGACAGCTGCCGGCGTTTGCCAGGGTTCAGGCTTCTGGGGTTCCTCTCTTCCCGGGGCCGCATTTCTCTCCGGGCTTAGCTACTGTTTCCTCCACAAGGTCAGCTGTAGACGATCAGGCGAACGGCTTGCTTCTCTTCTCCTGGGGCCTTCTTTCCAACATCAAAACTGCTTCTCAAAAGACTGCTTCAACTCTGTTCTTTCCCTTGCCTTTTATATTCGATTCCCCATTCACCAAGGGGTGGGGCTCAATGCCCTAATCATAACCTAATCATGCCCAGATTAACAGATCAGTTTACAAACATGGTCTACTTATATTTTTGGAATTCATAATTACATCAAATTGGCCAATGGTTACAGACAGAGATTCAAGTAAGAAGCAGGTTCTCAGTTACTGATTAGTGATCTTAATAATACATAAAGTAGAAGATAGCCTTTTTAAAATGGTGTTTTAAAATATATTTTCTGTGTATGCATACAATTTCAAAAACACTTTACATTATATTGATGCCACAACTTGTTTATTTCATGTTAAAGTTTATTATATTATTCTCTCAGATATTGAGCTGCTATTGGTTCTAGGACAAGCCAATGCCTGCAGTAAAAATACAATAAATACTGAATATTTTCAAACATATGTTGAAATTATGAGACACAATATATACCACAGAACAATAAAAATCAGATAAACAACAGACATTAAGGTCTTTGGTGGTTGTACTGCTGTAGTGCTGCCTGCCCCTGCTTCATTGCTAAGATTGACCATCATGTGATCATGAGATCAAGTGACCTTGTATATAACCTCTGGTATTTGTAGATATGGCATACATTTCATAAGGACAGATCACCACATACTGAAGAACAACTATGCAAATGTTCTTCTCTCTCTTGTAGTACTACAATCACCATCTACTTGGTTCCCTCACTTCTACTCTTGCCCATCTACAATCTATTATCCACAAAGCAGCCAGATTCACCTCTTAAACTTGTTACAACATATCATGTCACTCCTCAGATGTTTAACAAACTTGAATATTTTTCCAATTAATTTAGCTTAAATTAAAATGTTTTATGGTCTATAATATCTTACTTGATCTGGTACACACCCACCTCTTAATCATCACCACAATTTACTCTTCAGTCCCTTTGCTTCAGCCACACTGGCCTCACTTATGCCCTTAAACACAAAAGCATTGTTCTTTCAACTCAGGGAGCAATTTTATTATCCTACTGCATGAAACATTCTTCCACATCTCAGCTCGAATGATATAAACCCAGCTTTTAAAACTCTGAAATACCATGCCCTAGAGAGAATGCACCTGACCATCAAATACTTTCATATTTCCTTGTTTTTTGTGTGTTTGTGTACAGTAGTCATTATAATCTAATATTTTATTCCTTTATCTCCTTACTCACTTAGCTTACTTATTTAGCTAGCAGAAGTTCTAATAATATATCATGGGAAAATAATTTTCAATGTAATGCTTTATTGAGAACAACACTTTCATATGAAGCAGCACATCATATTATTAAATGCAGAGTAGTCAAACAATGTGTTGAATTAAATAAATAAATGGATATGGAAAAACATTGGATTTAAACACAAGTAATTCAAAAATAACAAGAGAAAAATTTTAGTGTCCAAGAGCTTTCAGAGACATACTTCTCTGAAGTTAACAGAGAAATGGATTATATCAAGGAAACATCAAGAATGAAATAGTTTCTGGAAATATCAGTTTATTTATGTTCTTAACATCTCGTCTTTCTGATAAAAATAATATTACATTATCATTGTTACATAATGAAATATTATTATCAATTTTAAAATTCAGCTAGAGCCTATTATATGCCAACACTACACCAAGACAATATCTATAACTTAAAAGATATGCTCAAAGTTGCCAATGTTGAGTGAAATAAGCCAGAGACAAAAGTACAAATATTGTATGAGCTCCATGATATGAAATAATTAGAATAAGCAAATTCAAAGCATCAGAAATTAGAATATAGGTTACCAGGGGCCAGGGTGGGGGTAGGAGATGGGGACACAGTACTTAAATTGTGCAGAATTTCTATTTGGAGTGATGAAAAAGTTTTGGTAATGGGTGGTGGTGATGATAGGCACCATTGTGAATATAACTTACAGCAATGATTTATATATTTCAATGTGGTTAAAAAGTAATGTTAGGTTGTATGTATATTACTAGAATGAAAATTAATTAAAAAACAGTACTGTACAACACAAACAGGGAACACCAATGTAAACCAAGGACTATAGTTATAGTACAATTATAATAATATTCTTTGATCAATTTTAACAAATGTACCACACTAATAGTAGGTGTTAATAATAGAGGAGGTGGTATATGAGGACTCTATATTTTTTGCATAATTTTTCTGTAAACCTACAACTTCTTTCATAGAATAAACTTCTATTCATTTTCTTTCATTGTTTGGTCTACATATAAGTGAAGGAAGACCTTTTTTAAAATATTGCAAAAACCAAATTTAACTCTCGGTTTATCGTAATGCCTTAAATTAGGCTACTGAATGAATCACTGAAATGATTAAAAGAATATCAAAACTCAAAACTTATATGAAAAACACTGTGTGCAAGTTTGATTGTGACCCTATATTTAGAAAATTATAAACTTCAAGTTTTTTTAACAAGTATTTACATGATTAGTTCAAAAAAGGACACAATTTTCAACCACTAACATGCAAACTCTACATTTTATTAACTCAAGTCCACAAAATAGGCTTCTGAAACAGAACTCTACATTCTCTATCATTTTATATGATTTTATTGTTTTATTTTTTTCCAATAACAAATTAAATGGGGCAATTATGAAAGCAAAACTTCAGCATCTAATTTTATGTGTTGATAAGCTTGATTCTTCCTTTCATCCTGGGGAAAGTGAGAACTTCTCTACTGGGAATGCAACTTAGGGGGCTGAACCCTCTCTCTAATGTGTTCCAAGAGGCTAATAAGGTTACCTCAAAAATGCCCGGAGCTGAAGATAACAAAAACCTAAATTTCCTAAATTCTACCAACTGACTTGAGAAGTGAATATAGGAGATGGCTTTAGAGACCTTGCTTGTGACAGCAAGCAGAATGAAAGACATCTGATGGCCTCAAAACATCCGCAGGATCTCACTGAGAAGGAATGCTGTCAAAGGGAAAGCCTAAGTGACCTGTCTAGAAGAATACTGAAGTAAGCATTGACTCTCTACTGCTACCCAACATGACCTACTCCAAATAGGATGAAATGATTAGTGGGCGATTATGTCACTGCAAGAAAGAAATGAAAACCAACTATGTGCCAAGCACTGCACTATACCATTTTTATCAACAAAACAGGCTTTATGATCCACATTTGATAAGTGATTAAACTGAGATAAAGATATATTAATGAGAGAAACTAAATTGGAATTAAATTCAAGTTAACTCCATATCCCTACACTTTCTACTCTGTACCATTCTTTTGCATGGCTTTTCATTTGCTTTTGCACTCCATTAAATTGGAAAGTTAATGGAAGGTGGAGGGAGACATTCTCTTTACAAGTACTGATATCCTCCCGTCCTGAATCTTTTATACATCATTAAGAAATGGATCCCTCCCCAAAGAGCTGCACATATAACAAGAGTTTTGCATATGTTTTCTGAGTATTATCAATCCAGGGAAGGTCCATGGAAATTTCAACAGGAGTATCATTCCACAATCATTTTAACTGATCAAAGATGATTTGTCAAGTGTTCGTTGATACTCATTTTTACCTGCCCAGAAACCCTTCATCTTCCTTTCTGTAACAGCATCTTACATTTTCATTGAAGAATGTTCTTTTCCTATTCTAATCCTAAAGGTACTGTCAATTCTGGCAAGTGGGTGCACACATGATCCTAGCCAGGGCAAACAGAATTTTCTATGAGATTTTTTTTTTTTTGGCAGAGCTGTGGGTGAGATGCTTTCTTTCTGCTAGGGAAGGTAATCTGGTAGGATGTGATTGGGATGCTATTATCCTGATTCGAGTCATTCTTCAATCTTTTTTACCCCTAGCATTTCAGCAATATGAGGCAAAAAAATTCACTTTTGTACTCAAACTTGTTTGAGTTTGGCTTCTTTAACTTGCAACTAAAAGTGTCCTTGTAAATATAGCCGGGATCATGGAATACAACAAAGTGTATGCAAAGCGTAAGAGGGGATTTTGGAGAATGAATAGTAATTTACCCGGGAGACAATGGGAAAAGACTTTGCAGGTGGATGGAAGAACACAGGCATAAGCATTGGAGTTAGACAGTATCATTGTGTCCCTACTACTATAAGTTGTTTACTATTACTCTGGCAACAAGTATCTTGAATAAATAGAAGGATGACATGGGACTAACAAGGTTAAACTATTTCAACTAAACTCTTGGGCTTTTGTTCTTCTTGCTTTCCTACTTATTGCTTTGTCTTGACGCTTATTTATGTTTCCTGATTGTTCATCAAATTTCTGATAACTTGATCCACTGCTTCTAGGTACTCCCAAACCCATTTACATTATACTTCAAAGCCAAGCCTCGAAGTTTCATTTTTGCTCTAGCCTCTGTCAGATCATTTTTGCTTCTATCAGACTTTGGCAAGCTCTGACCCCAGCAGGTGGATGACTAATGGTCTTGGTGAACAGTCTTCCAATTTGGAAAATCCTCTATCCCTTGATTCTTTTACTCTCAGACTATCTTTGGGGTTCACCATATCTTACCATCCCATATCTCCTTGGCCTTGAAAAACTGTTTCACCTTGACAGCATGGGGACATTCAACCATTTCACAAATATTCTTCAAGTATTGACAGTGAGCAAGGCACTGGGGATATACAATGGGGAAAGAGACAGAAATCCTTGCTTAATGGAGTTTACATCTTAGAGGGAGAAGAGAAACTATAAACAAAAATAAGTAGAACGCATTTTAGAGGGTGATAATTACAAAGGGAAAAACAAAGAGGATAGGGAGTGCTGGGAGATGTAAATTTAATTAGAAATTAGGTAATTTGTGAGTATAGTCCAGAAGGCTGGGAAAGAACAAGCTATGTGGATATCTGGGGGAAGAACTTTCCATGCAGAGGGTGCAGAAGGTAAATAAATAATTATTAAAAACAAAGGTTTGAGATTCATGAAAATGTTTCAGTGAGTTTGTCAAATTATGCCAATTGTCCTCAAAAGAGAGTTAAAATATCAGTGAAAGTTGGTGCCTCAGAAAGATTAGATGTCAAGTAATACACAGAAACATGTGATACTCGAGAGAAATATGATTTAGGAGAAAATAAGGGAGTCCACTTAATATTTTTGTATTGCCAAATTTGGTAAGATATATAAATTTAGTAGTCAATGTTATGGATTGAATCATGTCTTCCACAAGGCCTTGTTCAAATCCTAACCCCAGTCTTGTGGGTATGAACCCATTTGTAAACAGGATCTTTGAAACTGTTTTTAGTTAAGGTAAAGCCAAACTGAATCAGTGGACCTTAATCCAATATTACTTGAGTCCTTAAACAAAGAAAATTTGTACACAAGAGGAGAGATACAGGGAGATAGATTGCTAGATGATGGAAGCAGAGATTGAGTTATGGATTGCTGGCCAGCCACCACCAGAACACTACAGACTTTAGAGAAAACATGGCCCACCCAACACCTTTATTTTAGACTTTTAGCCTTTAAAATGGTGAGGTGATAAATTCCTGCGTTTAAGCCAATCAGTCTGTGATATTTGTTACAGCAATTCTAGCAAACCAAGACAGTCAAAGATCACTCTACTATGTATAAGACACAGTGAAGGGGGTGGTGGGATGCAGACAAGGCCCTGCAGTCATAGAGATTGCATTCTAGTAAAGGAGGTATATATGAAATCATCTGACCTTGCCCAAAGAGAGGCCTGGCTTTGTTCCCAGTTCCTGGGAGATAATCTCTAAACCCTGGGAATTTTCCCAGTGATAGGAGTGCTTTGTTATTTATGTTGGGGTTCTCAGGCTACACTAATAGTTTATGCTTAAAAGGTGACTCATGGCAGGCTCCCCAGGCCATGTGATATCAGTCCATCTTTGGGGAAGAGGGGTGGCTGGAGACTAAGTTAAATCACATGGGCATTGAATCAACCAATGATATCTATGCACTAAGGCTCCCCAAAAAACTCTGTAGAATGATATTCAGGTGAGCTTCCTGGGCTGGCAATACTCAGTATATATTGCCACACGTTGATATTGAGAGGGTGAACCATCCTGAAAAACACAGAACATTGACATTTGGAACCCTCCCAGACTCTGCCTTATATGTCTCTTCCTTTGGCAGATTTTTTTATATCATTCCTCTTAATAAATCATAACTTTAATAGGTTTCAGAGAGTTCTGTGAGTCCTGTGAATCTTTCTAGCAAATTATCCAATCTTACAGTGGTTTTGGGAAGCTCTGAAACTTGCACTTGGTGTCAGAAGTGAGGGTGGTCTTGTGTGGACAGTTCTTTTTAACTTTGTAGTTGGAGTTAGAAGTCTTGGGCAGACTTGGCAGTCTGGAGGACTATGTCCCCAACCTTGCAGCTTAGCAAACTCTAAGTAGGAAGTTAAAAAAGAAGGAAGCAATAAAACAGCAACATCAAAATAATCATGTGTCAAGCACATTACATATTTTTACTAAACATATTATATAAATTTGCTTCTTTAAGTCTTAAAACAGCCATGTGTCTTATACTTGCCTATCCTTCCTTTCCAAGATTGAGGCTCCTCTAAAGAGACCCTGAGACCATGAATTGGGTGCAAGTTTGGGATGTGATTTGGGAAGCCTAGTTTTCCTTATAACTTCTCGAAAGGCCTAGGATGAGCCCTGACCTTGCTATTTGTTACTGATTACATAAACTTGTACAAATTATTTACCTTGAGGTTCATGTTCTTTTGCTGTAAAAGGAGAAAATAATTCCTAAGTTATAGTGTATCTGTATTGTAAAGTACTTGGCCAAATATGATGTACATTAAACACTCATTCCATAATGACAATAACGAAAATGAACTGACCTCCACTCAGCTTTTCAAATTTATCTTCCAATTCTTTATGATCTAGCTCACGGAAGGGCTTGTATTCACACCCACACAAAATGCCATCTTGGCTGTGAGATTTTATAGTCACCTGAGTTGTCCTTCCTCGTTCTTGATGGCCTCTTAGTCATCTGTTCAGTCATAACTTATATGATACTCACTTTGGGATGGTCTTCTGTGAGCATCCCCTTCCCAAGGATTTAAATTATATAATCTCTTAGCATTCTCTTCACCTTATGTCACACAAATTATCATGCTTTATCACAATTGGGTGTTAGTTTTCTGACTTCCCATTTTGACAGTGAATGCCTTGAAACTAGGAAAATATATCTGATTTAGTATTTAATCCCAGTTCTTAGGACTAGCTAACAAATAGGAGGCACTCTAGAAATATTGTGGAATGTTGAATGACAGCAGACTATATGAGTGGAAAAGACCTATGAGTAGTTGGAAAAATTGGGTTGAAATGTATAAGAGGATTGACACATCAAGAAGTAAATTCGCTATCCACATAGAAGACTGTATGAACTTGAAAATTTTCCAAACTTTCTTTTTACACAATTCAAAATTAGAAAGAGTCCTGGAGGGAGCCGGTGTAGCTCAGCAGTTGAGCCTGGCTTCCCACATGTGAGGTCCTGGGTTCAATCCCAGACCCCAGTACCCCTACCT